>JAUOZQ010000173.1:0-122744 GCA_030710315.1 Anomotaenia brevis
TTGTTGTATCCCCAGAAAATTAAATCAATAATTTTCAGATTATCTTGAACTTTTCGTCATTATCTGAATAATAATATGTACAGTTGTTTAAATCATTACTATGACACCTTGCACTATGTTGAATAAACTTTGGAGTTACGTTGTGTCCCGTCTCTTGTGGCCGTTATCGAACCATAGCACGTCCGTACTTTACATTATGGCGACGCAGGTGAGATTGAAGAGCTTCTCGACGCCCTAACTAACGCGTTAAATATGAAAAAGAGAACTACAGATGAAATCGTTGATCAGATCCCCATTTTTGGTCCATCCTTGGACAATTTCCAATTATGGATACAACGGTTCTTAGATACTATAGACTTAATGCCTTCGGATATGTCGGAATCGACGAAGAATCGTTTACTCCTACGGCGTCTTTATAACAGAGCACACGAACCCTTTATTAATTACATTCTTCCTAGAAAATCCGAAGAGCTATCATTCGATGAGACTACTACAGTTCTTCGTAGCTTATATTCAGGCGAAAAGTCTCTTTTTAATTCCCGTTTCCAGTACTTCAAAGTCGCGATGAAGCCTAGAGAAAATATTTAAGACTACACAACCAGAGTCAACAAAGTCTGCTCCGAGTTCCATTTCAGCCATTTCTTGTATTATAACCTGCAAAGTCTTATTTTTATATTATGCCTTAAGAGCCCCGAGTTATCTTCCGTCCGAGCCCAACTCATGGCTCTCCTGGACAAGAATCCCGACACGACTGTCCGAGAGCTAGCGGATGCCTTTGTTCGATATCAGAATATCATGGGAGACGCTAAGTTGGTGCTCAATACAGGACCCAACAAAAAGTGGAATCCAGCCAAGGAAGTTACGTTGGTGTAATAAGTTCTGTGGAAAATGTCACTACTATCGAGATTACCCAATCAATCAATCACTTGTGCAACAAGTGTAATAAAAAAGGCCACAAAGATGGGTTTTGCGATAAAACCAAACGAAAGAGCGCCACTTCGAGCGGGAAGCAACGAACTGTAGTCGAATGGCCTACTTGCCAGCCTACAGGTGTCAGAGAACAGACGGAGATTTGTCCCTGTAGTCATAATTACAGGATAGGGACTCGGATGTCACGATGATATCAACAAATGCCTGGATTAAACTCGGAAGACCGAAACTGGAGGACCCAAAAGTTAACATATCCAGTGCTTCCGGTAATCCAGTACCACTTTTAGGGTCTATAAGTTGTCGGGTAGGAGTCAATAATAAGTAGTGCAATACGATATGTTACGTCTACACCCAATGGATAAATCTGCTAGGTCTGGACTTGATCGACAAATTCAATATATGGTCTGACCTCGGGCTGCAGACGGACCCTCGAATGACTCAGTCAGCCACCTCAGAGGCACGCGTTATGACCGTGTTTAAGAACACGATGGACAAACGTCACGCACCTCCCTCCACCGTTGAGACATGGAAAAAGGCTGCCGCAGTCGCTCAACCAAAAGGGAACAGACTCTAGCCGACAGAAGATCGCTGGCCTCGGTCCTTTGTCACCTTTACTCTTCCTATTGGATCCCCCAGTTAATACATTCTCTTCATTGTAGCCCACAATGGAAGCGTCCACCAGATTCTCGTTTATGAAAGGAACTGCACACTCCGATCCACCAGTATTTCTAACCTTAACTCATTGGAAGACACCTTTCTGTTGTGTCTCCCGAAAATTACATTAATAATTTTCGGATTATCTTGAACTATAATTTATTTACTTTTCGTTATTATCTGTATAATATGTACAGTTGTTTAAACCGTTACTATGACACCTTGCACTTTGTTAAATAAACTTTGGAGTCACGAAGCGTCCCGTCTCTTATGGCCGTTATCGAATCATAACACCTCCGTACCTTACATTATACTTACTTTGACAGTCTCTTCTGGTGGCTCAAGAATGTAGTGCTCGTTGTCGCCAGCAGCTGCTGCGTTGAGCATGGCCTCCTCCCAGTCGTGGGCAGACAGTGCCTGGACAGTCTCGGTCGTCTGGACTCGCTTCTTCACGACAGTGCCGTCTGGGAGGGTCTCCTCGGTCTCCTCCACAAGGAAGCCCTCCTCCGGACGACCTTGGTGGACGTCATGGCCCGCCATACCGATCGGCGATGGTGTCCTCTCAGCCAGGGCCGATCTGTACGCCGCCTCAAAGTCCTCATCTGATGTTTCCAGATGCTCCATTGAGGGGACACGTAACTCATCGTCTGAAACAACCACACAGTTGATTGAAAACGTTGTAGGGGGCCAGTAGTCTCTTACTATAACTGAGAAGGGATTAGTGGATCTCTTACCGGTTTCAACGTTGAGAGCACCCAAGGGTTTCTCATCGGCTCGCCTGATACCGGTTTCGGCTTCGGCTTGAGCGATCAACGGACTATACTCCTCAATGTGTTCGTTCTTGACGGGCTCAATAACATCCTCCACAATCGATGGTTCTTCTATTTAACCGGGAATATGAACCATGTAAGAGCTATGGCCAAAGTTGCTCTTCACTTTACCCTGATATCCGCTCACCGTTTGATCCCTTCGAAATAACCGAAACTGTGTGCATATCGGTGTCGAGACCCAGAGCTTCGGCCAGCTCTTCCGCGGCTATTTGCCTGGCCTCCGAATCGGCGTGAGAAATTAACGTGTCGGGTGAGAGGAAGGTCTTGCGTTTCATGGTATCCGAGGCGACGATGAATTCATCCACCGCCGGTTTCAGCTCCCCGTCCATCTCCACACTGAGATCGTCCTTGGCGTGGGTTACGGAGTCCAAGGTGGAGGTGATGCTGGTCAGTGGCCCTTCAACCGGACGAGAAGTGGATCGTTCGAGACTGGAACTCTTTAGAGACGAGGACATGATGTATGGAACCTCCTCGCCAGGGATTATGCGGGCTGAAAACAAGACACGGGGTTAGGATTTTGGTCGCCAATGATTCTCAACGTTTTCTATAGAGTGGTTGGGGACTGGAAACAAAGACTTACGAGTTCCGTCCACAGCTGTCGGTGGTGGGGTCTCGTCCTTTACTGGTGTGGGCAACGATTCTGACTCGTCTGATATCCGACCGTTCGTCACTGCAACAGCAGAGATAATACACAACGAGTTATAATCAAACCAATCGATTTGGACCACCCCAACCCGCCATAGGACATAGGCGCCCTCTGTCTGTAAACCAGTTCACTCCTACATCTGTCTAGCTGTTATCACCCTAGACTCAAGACGAGACAAGTAGGCATTGGTAAGGATGTCTAGGAGACATCATTACATTGATTTTTTATTCAAGCCAAAGCACATGTATGAGTCATACCCACCACGAGTCACAAAACTGCAAATAACCCCTAGAGTGCACAGTTAGGGAACAAAGAACACTTGCAGCTTCTTTTCGCAACTGTACGCCAGTTAACGCCTTAACTTTGAGTGACTAAGCACAAAGAATTGTGATCAAAACAGCTTAGACTACTCGATAGCGTTGTTTGCGGACCAGTCAATCCGTTTTCACGATTTATCGATTGGTCGATCAATCTAACTTTAGCTGGAAATGATGAATTTGTCCCTTCTGTTAAAACAAAGTACAGTTTCAGCTCTACGATCTAGCGTGTAGTAAAATTTCGTTTAAATAAAAGTGTTTATAACGTACTTGGAGCCGTTTCCTGGGAATCCACCTCCATGGGAGTTGGTACCGGTGGAGGCGCGGCCTGTTGGTTGACAGTCGCGGTGACATGTTTCACCTGCTGCTCCTCAGTGGCCGCTTTGGCGTTGTCGATGTGGTGCACCCGAGTCACCACCGGTTGAGCGCCCGGCGTCAGCGGTTTCATCACTCCGTTCACCTGGAGAGGCACTTGACAGCGCTCAAGGGCTTCTCTCAGCCGCGCGCCCAACTCCTCAGGGTTCTTGATACCAGCAGCAGCCGACCGTTGAGTCCACAATGAGAGCATGTGCTCACATCGTTCCCTGTGGGCCTTGGGACCGGTAAAATCGGCACTCAACGGCTCCTGGGCGACCATTTCGATGTCCTCTGGTGAGAGACCGAGCTCCCTGGCCAACTGGGGCCATCGATCGCTTGTCTGTCTTGCCACTCCCTTCAAATCCAATTCCGGTTTCACTACAGTGGCTGCCATTTCTTCCTTGGCGGAGGCCTCTGTAAAATAAAACGAGGTAGGCGGATTGTTAGGGGCCGTTTTACGAACCTAGGATTCTAGGAGGTGCTGCCTCCTAACTGAAGAATTCTAGGAATCAAATATAGTTTCCTGAGTCTGTTGGTGACTTACCCGGCCATCTGCCCTTGACCTGGTCACCAGGCATACGGATCTCTATTTCAGCAATCGGATGTTCACTCTCGTCACGCTCCTGATCCCGGTAGACACGGAGATAGCCCACAGGTGGAACTTGCGAATTCGCAGGTTGTCGTACCCTAACCGGATACGTTAACCGGTTCTCCTGAAAGGCCTGCACATCCAAGCTGAGCTGATTCCTGTGGGCTGGATACGAAGCAATGTCTCCCACAGTCTCCAGCCAATACGTCTTTGAATTCAACACCTACAAAAAACCGATTAGGAGTTAGATGAAGACCTCTGACGAGGTGCCCCTTCCCAAGAAACCGACCTCAGTGGATGAACCGATCGCAACCAGCTGGAATTTCTCCTGCTGTTCCAGCGTCTTCCCCGGGACATCGTCGATGAGACAGACGCATCGGAGCTCAGCGTCCGCAGGATGCAGAACCTTGCGACGGAATCGGGAGGTGGCTGAAGAGACGGCGTCGGCGGACGATGATGTTGATGAGGCTGCGGCCGCTGCCTCGTTGGCTTCGATTACCTGACGGTCTTCAGGCAGACGCGCGTAGATGGCGAATTTGCCGATGTATGGCGGGACGATACTCTCTTGATAGACACGGTTCGCGAGTTCTGTCACGTCTTCAACTCCCTGGGCATCAATCAGCCACAACCTGGCTGAGACAGTGGTTGTGAAGGAGATGCAGTCCTTGTGGCGAGACATGGTGGTAGAGCCCGTGATATCTTCCCACGTGGCTGGCGAGCAGCCCGCGGTGATGGAACACAGGAGGTAGAGACTCGGCGGCAGAGGGTCCGACTTTCGTGTCCCCTTCGGGGGCGCACGTGGCAGCGGGATGACCACGGTAATGGGCTTGTGGAACTTGCGTCGCCGAGGCTCCAGTGTCACCACCGGCGAGAAGGCAGCCCGATTACCCGCAATCTTGTCCACCACGTAATCCGGGATCACCTGGGCCTGGTGGAGGGAAAGATAAGCCAGTGATGAGTTGGAAAATGAACTTTTTACATATCTACACCGACGGTCATTGAATACGCAAGTGGCCTCACCTGAAGACCGACTTTGATGCGCTTCTGCAGGGCGCCCTTGGGGAAGACGGCCTGGACTTTGGGCGCAACAGTCGAGGCGAGAACACCACCATCGGGGCCAATCAGCGCGATCTCCTGGCGGAAACGCGAGATGAGCGCGAAGAATCGAGGCACGTCGGCCGTGAGAATGCGCTGGATGCGACGCTCGCGGATCGCACTCAGTGGCTCGATTTTGCCTGGAGCAAACACGACAGTTCGCCATGAGCAGTTCGATTAATCCCCAGTGGGTGGGTTAGGTCTTCCTACTTACCGAAGACGGATCCTAGGGCGTCTTGTACGGACTGATCGGTGGCTTCGATGGAATGGGCCTTCCAGGCATCGCCGTGGTCACAGCGGAGAGTTATGATCTCACGGTCGCGATCCTGAAGAGAGGCGAAGTGCGGCACCTCCAGCAGAATTGGCCCGTCGAATCGCACGTTGCTTGGCGACATCTCGATGATTCTGGACGGAGGTGGAGTGGGAGAATATGAAAGGAAGTGAATCGGCGCTTTTGAAGCATTCAAATGCCTTTAGATTCATCTTCGTGGAGTGCGAAACCTCCACTTCTGAATTCTACAAACCATCTTCTACATTATATGGCTCTAGATCAGGTTATGGCCTAAGAAGCCTTGTGAGGATAAGGACTTCGACTCACCTGCAGGCGAAAGCATCGCCGTCGTTGAGATGTGGTAGACGGGAGACACGGTCTGGCCTCAACAGACGGCATATAATCCTCGTCGGACTCGAGATGGCGTGCGGAGGAATCAGAAAACGCAAATCTGGACGTCGCTTTGCCTCCACGAATCCACCCCGAGCGTCCACGAGGAAGGAGACGAGGAAACTTGACAGAAATGACGAGAAAGAAATCGATATTTCGTATTCAATGCAGAGTGTGTATCGACCGATTTGCGACAAAGATTTTCCCCAGGGATCGACCAATCAATCGGTGATCAAATAATCTACAACAGTTTTAGCGGGAATACATGCTCTGAGCAGATACCGTCAAATGTTCTTACCCGGCTTTAACAGGCCTGCAAATGGCTTGAATCGGTTCGGCTTCAAAGGCGTCCCACTCACTGGAGCTGAGTGGAGTCGCCGCTGACATTTCAATGTCCGACTTCCGCACAGACATCGTCGAGGTGGCCTGTCAACGTGCGAAGAGCTTTTTCATTACATACAATAAATGGGGATTCTTGTTTTAATTCGTGCAGCGACTCACCATCAACTCTGATGCACGAGTCTGCTCATCCACTGTGCTATCGATCGCACTGATTCGGATTTTTGGTTCACCTGCATCCAGAAGGAGTTAGTAATGAGTCGAGAAGATCGAAAAACGAACACGTAAATGGTATTCGCATGCATTAAATTAAACTGCATCCTCATCCCATAGCATTACTACGCTCTCAATTGACTATTGAACGCTCGATGAATGCTAGGTGTTTGGTCTTTCGGTGGCTTTCATTAGGCTAGAGCATCTTCTTCTGACATCTGTGTTTGAAATCCAAGAGTTATGGACTGCGTAACCATTCGCCGTCCTGCCGACCACAAGGTCACTTTTAATGTCGATTTCCGTCCTTATTTATCGACTAAAGTGCCTACTCTCTCATCCCTAGTTTATTAAATAAGTGTCCCATCTACAGACACCTCATTTCAGAGTGCGTTTACACCTGGTTTTGTTTAAATGAGTGCCACAAGACTACAACAGCGAGAGAATAACCACAACGGCTAAATTACGCGAGTCGCTGGCCAGAGAGCTAGGTCTCTTCAACTTCTTTACAGGCGATGGCGTAGCAGGCAATTTCGTATCCTCCCCATACACTGGAAGCAAAGTAAAAAATGATTTAAACTCATTTCTTTAGGAGAATGCACCTTTGTGTGCCCTCGTGTACTCCATTTGCTCGCAGAGCAAGTTGTAGGAGGGTGACTTGAAGAGGGAGAGCTCACCATCTGAGGCTACAAGCGACAACACAAATCGATATTTTCGGACAACGAGGGAATCATTGGGGGAGTGGGTGGTCTTACCCTTCCTCTGTCCACGGGGTTGACGACGCATAATAATAGGGGTTGACACAAGCTGATCACCTACACAAACATGTGGAACAACATTTAGAGCACAAGACAACGACAACAACATTGACAAGATGGGAAATCGTGATAACTCATTGATTCCGTCAACCAACCAACGTGCTAGATCGACCAACTAATCGATTGAAGGTTTGACTACCACCAAACTCACTTTCATCTTCACTCTCCACAGCAGCAACACGATCGAGCATCTGCGTGGGTGTGTCGAGCAGAAGAGAGCCGTCGACAAGAGCTGGATCACCCGTCGACAGTCCGTCGGCGCTGGCACCGTCCAGACTGGGTGTATCCCAGTCAGACACCGTCGTCGTGACCTTGGAGAGGGTGTCGAAGATGTTCGAGTAGTGCTGGCGCTTGGCCACTTGTGCTGCCGTCCAGCCTTGCTGTAAATGGAAGGACGGAGAGATGTGGGATTAGCAAATTAATTCTGGGCTTGCAGAACCGGAAACTTCTGTGGTATCTAGTTGCCAACTAGGGCACTACCCAGGGCATAACACGGGCATCGTCCAGCTCATCAAATACTCTTCTTCATCCCCAACGAAACTCACCATCGTACGGCTGTTGGGATCAGCTCCCGCGTTGAGAAGCATGGTGACTGCTTGTGAATGTCCCTGTTGAGCAGCCAAGTGCAGCGGGGTGCAACCCATTATGGTGCGGCTCCGAAGCACAATATCTTTGTCTGCTTGGTCCAGCAGGAACTTGATAACTGGCACGCAGCCCCGGTAGGCAGCCTCGTGCAGTGGCGTGTAGCCGTTCTTCGATCGCTTTGTCTGGTCAGCTCCGTGCGCCAGCAGGTATTCGGCCACATCCAATCTACCCACCTGGGTTGCCAAGTGCAGTGGTGTTAATCCGTCCTGTAAAATATAAGCTACTTATTAGACAATAAGTAGGCATTTTTACAAGGTTGATTTTGTTAGTTCTGTACTTAAAAAATCGATATTGATAATGAGCTGTATTGGATTCTGATCGATATACGTGTGTTTGCAGCGTAACCAATTAAAACGCACCAAAATCAGAATCCCTTCGAGTAAATATGCTTATAGGTGAATTTTCTGTTCGCAACGCCAGTTTCTAACTGGAATTTGGAAACATACGTTAGCACAGATGTTAACTTGGGCGTTGTGACCCTCAACGAGAGTCTTGATAACGGAAATGTCGCCTTCGAGAGAGGCCAAATGCAGAGCGGTGTAGCCATTTTGGGAGACGGCGTCAACCGGGGCTCCGGAGGTGAGAAGGAGGGTTGCGATGTCACCAGTTCGCATCTTGGAGGCCAGATGAAGTGGCAGGAAGCCGTTCTTGCACTTCGCGGCCACATCTGCTCCGTGCGATAAGAGCACTTCCACCGCCTAGGGAAAGACGAAATGTGACTCATTTTTTACCAAAAAATTATATTTATTTTTCCCTAGTGCTAAGTTACAAACGAATATGGTCCATCTGTCGACAGAAACAGGGCTTTTCGGAATATATCTCAAGGCTTTGCCGAAAGCTCCACTGAAATAATTAGATATTGCCTATCAAATTAATCACGGCTAAATAGATCTTCTGAGGGACTATTTTCGCAAAGATAGATTATTATCTTCTGATTGAAGGCAATTTGTACAATATTATATAGTCTATTAATGGAATATAACCCTGCAGCAATTTATGACATCATGCCAAATTTACGGTCATTTACACGCCTTCACATCTAGTTTGCCGACAATGATGTGAAAATAATGACACAGCAGAAATACAATCGTAAATTTCTTTCGCCTAACAACACTATTACGTCATCAGGAATTTAAACCTTTATGTTTCATCAGCACTGTATAAATCGTTGCAAGACAAACTTTGTGCAAGCTACATTTCAATGAATAATTCAGTTGTGTTTAATGAAAGTTTTAGTATCTGTGAAAAGTTAAATTTATAATTTTCTAGCTAGCAAGAATTTTGATATATATCTTTTTCGTTAAAAACTGTATATTTATTAAATGGTTTTCTTAAGTCACCCTTATGACCTTGTGGACTCCGTCCAGTAAATGTTCGTCCTTATGATGCGTTCCGTAATATTTGACTTACATATTCGTTCAGATAGAATGAATTTAATCTAAGAACTAATAGAGCACATTTAAAACTTCTAACTCAGAATTCTACACCATTAGACGTTTGAATCGGTGATGAAATAACTGTGATCTCTGATTGCTAGGGATCTTCTGAGTCATACAAAATACGTAAGACAATTGTTTATTGATTACACTGAGCGTTCTGCTGCTCATTTATGATTAAGATTGTGGCACTAATATAGTTCAACATTTATTCCGAGTATTGCTTCGGCAAAAGAGCAATAGTTCTCACCTCTGGGTTCTCGTAGTAAACCGCGACATGCAGAGGCATGAGCCCGTTTCTTGCGGCAGTGTTTGGATCAGCTTTCCCGACGTCCAGTAGGTACTGCATAGCTTCGATTTTCCCGTACTTGGTTGCTATGTGCAAGGCTGTGTAACCGCGCTGCAAATCACGAAAAATGCCAGCGATTAGGCCACAATTTAAGTACAGTGGTGTACGGTTAGTAAGATCTATTTGTGAACCGCAAAAAATTCACGTTAATCCAAATGGAATGCGCCAAACGATTCAATGAATACCAGTCGATCATCTCATACTTCCTCCGAATAAATATTCGAAAATATTCATCATCAGCAACATCATCACCATCAAACTTAATTTAAAATTTTGTTTAAATTACGGGAGACACACCTTGAAATGAAGAATACACCGATAATCCTGCTAGTTTTGTGAGCAGGAATATTCCAGCAGTCACACACATCTAAGTTCCTTTAATATTTGAAAAAAATTAACATTTAGTATCCTTTAATTTGCATTTAATATCTTAATATAGGTATTAAAATGAGGATTTGTTGTTTGCATCCTCTCCATAGGAATACTAAATTATTTATCGCCATTGTCAGGGCATTGCACTGGTCATCTACCCTGTCATTGGACGGTCAGAGGAAGATAAAATTGATTGTCAAGCTCATGGCTCCTTCCATCGTTTGACAGTCTGCATTTTCCACATACCGATTCTCCTGTTACATGGAATAATACATATTTACTAGTTTGATCTGTCAAATTTCGGTATAAGGTTTCCCTTCTGTTGCTGGTACGTAAAACCTAAATACGTGAATCACTTTCATGGTAGCTAGATTGGCGCTTTTGTTTATCATAATGTGCAGTCCCTGCTCCCTTATTCACTTCATCCAATCAGGATCAACTCCACTTTGACAAACGCGAAAACAAACCACAGTAGTTCATCCCACCTACCTTTGTTCGCGTGTCAACTTGTGCGCCTTTGTCAAGGAGGAGTCGAAGGATGTCGACATCCCCGACCTTGGCCGCCAAGTGGATGGGCTGATGTTTGCCTCGAGCCTCGGATTGGACGTCGGCTCCGGCTTCGATGAGGAGTCTTACGATCTCCGGATCTTTTAGCCGAAGCGCCACGTGCAGCGGTGTCGCTTGTTCCTGAAAACAGATCGTGGAAATAGTAGCTCAGCTTTCTAGCTTGTTAACAATTCCATCTTCCAATTTCGCTTGCAGCATGTGACTTCATTTCCATATTTAAATTTTACTCTTCTTGTTTTCGTTTTCAATAAACTAGAAATCTCTACTACAAATGTTATTTTATTTTAAATATTTGTCACTTGAAATCTGGTACCCATTTAAACAAATTAGTGAATAGTAAACCTTAAAGTAACACATTTATTAAAGTAATTTTTGTACGTTTCACGGGATTATCTATTAGTATCGATTTTTTCGCTTCTTTCATTCCCGCAATGATCGATTAATAAGTTAACCAATCAATACTGTATCAGAAAAAAGCACGATAACTAAACTGAAAACCAGGGTTAAAAATTAAATTTGTGACCGCTTTCCCGACAAAAAGCCCGAATTTCCCAATCGGAAATTTTGATACTTTCTGTTAGCTCTAAATTGTTTGGTCACACATTTTGTTCCAGGCACCCATAATATGGATCCCATATGGAAGCGAGCTATTTCCAACACTGTATTCCTGGATTTCTAGGAACTTGAAGAAACTCTGTGAGGATGAATAATCCCGCGATTAGTCACCACGAAAAATTAACGCTTTATTCGCGGTTCGAGATGAATCACCGCCTTGTCAGAGCCTTTCGGGAGGAGTAAAATACCCCGGTTTTAACCACAGAGCTTGCCAAGTTGTGTGGGAGGGTAGTTATCGAGATTCTAAAACCTAGATTAGTCATCAATGATCTAAGAAACACTTTTGACTATTCGGAGTTAAGTACATCTAGTTTCCAATAGAAAATTGTCACTTTCAAGTGAAAACATCAAGTCTCTCTTCACTTTCTGTTTGCAATGCCAATTTCTCTTTCACTATGGTAACTGTTGACTTCGGTTTGGACGAAAAAATCGCCAGTTTATTTGCTGCTGCTGCTACCGACAAGAGTTACTTTTGTTTTAATGGCAGCAACGGCACGTTGTAAAACCCAACACCACCTTTGCCCCAGCCCACTTTGTGCCAACCAATCAGAAAGAAGCTATGGGAGTTGGGGCTAAAAAAGGGCTAAATAGGGTCTTGGTAATGTTTTCCTGTATGTTGCTGCCTGTTTTTTATCCAAAAAATGAAAAAAAATGGGGGAAAGTAGTGTGTGGCCCCTTTAAACAAAACAACAAAAATAAAAATAAATAAACAACGATACTGAGCTGCTGAAACGTCAAAGCAGCATTCATTATTGTAGAATGAACACAAAAACATTGTTTATAGAAAGTCGACAGGCAAAGCACACATTCAGATCCTGGACTAACCAAAATTAAGCGACTGGTTAATGGCTGCTGTATTTTCTCCATGGAACACATCATTCAGGTATTGGAAGTTATGTAGCTGATTTTTCGTTAATAGGGAGTAGGATCTCGATCTCTGAGTTAAATTTAATCACATCTATCAAATTTTTAAGAAAATCAAGAACTAATTGAATAATCTCTACCCTGCTATACATCGTTAATTCACATTCTCACAGTAGTTACATGTAGGCGATGAGAAAATTTGATTGATCCACCGGATTTTGAGTGACTTAGAGCCTCACCTTAGCCTTGGCATTGACGTTGGCAGAGTGTTTGAGGAGGATTTTGATGACATCGACATGGCGTCCGCGGACAGCGAAGTGGAGCGGTGTTTCACCGCGCATAGTAACGTGGTTCACATTTGCTCCGCGTTGGAGAAGCAAGTTCGTGGCCTCCGGACATCCCACGAAGGCTGCCGCGTGCAGCGGTGTCAATCCAGCCTTGAATCAAACGCAATTCGGTTACAAATTTCCCATTTCCTCTGGCTGCTGTTGAAGCTCAAATAAAGGCAGACCTTCCTAAAATATCACTCGTATTTTGCCTAAATCCACCAACTGCGAATTACGCCTTCATTTTTTCGAGTACAGCTCATAAATCGATCGTATGCGATATTAAAAGGCCTAATTACAAATCAACGAAATAGGCCAATCACAATACACGAAACCGGTTTCTTTAATGTGATTGGATGACGAGCAGTATTGCAGTGTATAGGGTTGCCTAGGTTATCCATTGAGATTTGTATCGACAAAAGACGGGTTATAACTGATGACTAATCATTTTGAGGAACTGTTTTAGTCTTTTTATGGCTCAGCGTGAACAAAGTGATTCATGTAAATTAACCTGAGTAGTCGCGTCCGCAGTAGCATCCTTCTTGAGAAGAAGTTCCACGATTTTCACCTGCTTCTTCTTGCATGCAACGTGTAGTGGTGTAAAGCCATTCTGAAATCAGATATTTTTGAGTTTATTAACAAGAAGAATATAAAAAAAGTTTTAGGAAGATAAGATGAATTTGAGCTTGATAAATATTTATTCATTTATATTCTTTGAGTGCATACATTAGTTTATCCATTCTGCATACTAGGTGAACCTATAATTTTTAGCTGTCTCAAAGCGGCTATATCGATTTATTTCAAAATAATTTCAGAAAAAGAAAAAATAAGTCAAAATACACAGCATCGATTCTTAGGTTGGTTGCACAAAATCCTCCATTCTATCAATCCATGCCGTATAAATGTCACGGGGTCAATGCCCTGATGACTGTCTAGGCAAGTGAGGTTCCCTGTCCTTATGACCTCGAGGTTGAACTCGACATCCATGCAATCTAGCGCGTGATTAGTTTGACCTACATACACCCCGGGATCTTGAAACCTGCAAAAAATACTCCTACCCCACACAGACTGCCATAGCGAAAATTTAAACTCACAAATGCCCGGAGATTGGGGTCGCAGTGGTGGTCCAGGAGAACCTGTGCGACCTTTGTGTTGTCACAGTGTGCGGCGATATGCAGGGGTGTTAGGTAGTCCTAAAATCGATTGAAAATCGACTTCATCAACTTCTGACGAATCAGGGAGACTTTAAATGATTTTTAAGTTCCAGTCCTTGACAAAAAAGAAGAGTTTAAATAAAGAAAATAATGTCTATAGCATGCGGGAGCAATTACTGGAATGGAAAGCAGCACTTAATTTAAACAAATAAGGGTTATTTTTACATATCAATCGATTTAAACTCGGATGAGCAAAAAATCAATAATTAAGCTAAGCCTAGTAGTATCGCACACAATTGGATGGTTATTTCGATGCAATTAAGTGATGGGATCCTAGAACCTATCGATTTTGTGAAGAAGGAGACTCACCATGGTGACATCATCGGGAGGGGAGCCCCTCTTGAGTAGGAGCTTGGCGGTATCTACATGATCGCTTTGTGCTGCCATGTGTAGTGGCGAAAGACCATTCTAAAAGGCATTTTTCACACATCGTTGAGAAAGGAACAATTCAGACAGAACTTATTGCATGACCTGATAATTTTTTTCATTTAGAAGCCAGTGTTTTCCAAATTCCTTAAATAAGGTATTCGCAAGTTGTTATGATAAAAATCTATAATAATTGCTTGAAATTCACCGCAAAAGTTGTTATAAATAATGCTTTTTTAAGTGCGTAGAAATGAATGCTTGTCTTAGACTTGTCGCTCTTACAATAAGTAGCGGACAAAATAAATGCTTCAAATTTGCATATTACATATTAATTGGCAATGGATTTAAACAACTAACTTTTCAAGAGAGTTAGTGCTCTTTATAAACCGGAAATTACACGAGGATAGTTTCATTTGGGAATCAAATCACTGTCTTCATATTTCCTGGAGATAAATTAATATTACCGGCGCACAGAAGCCTTCTCGCACTATGGGGTCTATTAAACCTCTCGTGCATGGAACTAGACAGCAAACTCTCAAATATCGAACATCAGTTTTGACTACTAGCTAGTATTTTCACGGCTTACCCCACCAGGGGACTCACGAGACCGATCAAATTATCGATTTGAAGGAGACGATAGGGCCTCACTCTGAGCGAATTGCTAAAGCAGGTGAGTAGACTGATTGTGTTAATGAAAAATTGACGTGACAGTCCTTACACTATGTGGCCATCCTATCAGTTCAGCGATAAACATCTATCCAACCACATCGATTCAAACAAATGTGCGTCTCCATGGGGACGTGGACTCACGCGGGTCTTGGCGGTGATGCTGGCACCTGCGTTTAGGAGGACTTGAACGACGCTGGTGTGCCCGGATCGTGCGGCGGTGTGCATCGGTGTGAGTCCGTCACGGGTTCGAGCGTCCAATTGAGCGCCCTTGTCAATCAACAGCTGCGTCATCTCACTCTTGCCCCACTTGGCCGACAAATGCAGTGGTGTTATGCCGTCCTGTTTAGACGCAAGAAAAAGAAAGAATAATTTGTTAAGAATTTAACCAGATTTAATCGACTAATTTGATTGGTTGGATTGCAAGGTCGCAAGACTTGACAATCGATCGATAATGAAATGAAATCTGCATTTTATGCGTTCCGACATTGAAAAGGAGTGAATTAAGTTGGAATTTCCAACTCACTTTTGCGCAGTAGTTGACATCAGCTCCGTTGCTGATAAGAAGCTTGGCCACTTTAATGTTCCCATACCTGGCGGCAATATGAAGTGGTGTGAATCCTCGCTAAAATAGAAAAACAGTTTTTAATAAGTCCTGAAAATCTGTACCTGATTTGTGAATAATAACTTAGAAAAAAACAAGAAAAAACTAGCTTTTGCAGTGGGAAATTTGGTTGTGTTCTAGACACTCACTCGAACTTCACAAAATTTGCAGCGAAAAATTTTCCAAGATTTGTTACGGCTATGAATAAATCAGAGGTTAAAAAGCAACTCAAAAGGGAATCCTTCGGGGAATTTGTAATTTACCAGTTTAATCAAATCTTGGATTTTTTGGGGGACAATTCTCCTTCTATATTTATTTCTAAATGCAAACATTTTTTGCAATAAATAAGTTCTTAAAATTTTTTCTTGATTTACCAATCAAAAAATACTTCTTATTTAAAAACTTGTTACTACCTGTAGCTCTTACAATATATCAAGCACGCGAATATTGAAATCATTTTCTGAAAGAAGTGGCGGATTTTAATTAAACGAAAATAACAAATAATTATGCAGAGGAGAATTTATAGAAAAAAACAAATCAAAATTCTGCATTTTCGGATTTCCCTTGACGGTTACCTGTCAAAACAGCAATTTGAAATGCTTTCGTTTAAAACAAGATTGGCAGAATGCACACAAAGAACGGATTGGTAAAAGGTATTCAAATAAGTGTTTTTTGTGCAAATTTCAATCATTCCAATATTGATTTACTGGCTATCACAAGGTCAGTGGGAGATTTCGCTAACTGCATTATGGTAACTGTTCTACATGAAGAAGCCAATATTGGGTGCTTCTTGATTTTGATATCTGTTAAAGTTTTCAAGAAAACATGTAGATTGTTTAAATTAAAAGAACTGCTTTGTTGGGGAAAAAGGAAAGTACATCACAATTGCAAACATGTGTGTGTGCAAGCAGCTGTAAGCTCGCATCCAAATTGCCCATCAAATGGTCCCTCCCCCCACTACCAGAAACACACACACATCCTCCTTCTGTGGAATGCGGGCACACCAGCAGAATCCTCTCTCCCCCTCCTTTCCGACTGTTTATATCACCTTTACTGCAGCCAAAATGTGTGTGGGGAAATCTGCCTCCCACTGAACTTAAATCTCGGATTTAAGGCTGTTTACGCAGCTGGAGATTTCCCGGACGGTTGAAATAATATAAATAAATACAGAGTATAAGCATTTTAAGACGCATTATTAAGTGTTTTTTCTGATATGTTAAAGGGAGCCAACCGTATGGCTATCATCAGCCATTTTTATGGCCTCTCCTTAATGCTAGGTCCTCGAACTTTTGAGATATTAAATTGATGATCTGATGTGACACTAATCACCACGGTGCCAGCACAAAAAGCGCAGTCTATCAACAACTTTTTGTGGAGAGGTGAGTGAAAGTTGTAGCAGGAACTCCTGGAAAGTTGTCTGGATCAACTGAGAGGCCATAAAAGACGATGTCTGAGTCCGATAATCACCTTGAGTTATTGTTTGAGTACTAAAATACCACTGTTTATTACTGGAGTTGGCCTGATGAAATATTCAAAAGGAAACCTTTAATTATTCCAATAAAATTGTCTCAAATCTAAGATCACATAACAATTCGTTTTCCGTCGGTACAGAATATTCGAAAATCATCAAATTTGAAAAATAACTTCCTACAAACTTAAGAGTTCTTTTCTTAAAATCATTTTATTTTGCGAAAACTCTATAAAAATTACTTTAAAAAGAGAAAAGATGATAAATGGCAGTTGAATTCTTCGAAAGTATTATTTCGAATGTAAACATTTTAAAACGATTCTGGAAAGTTTTAAATAAATCACCAATAGGTCATTTAATTGGACAGAAATTCGAAAACGAAATTTATCTTTAAATTAATTAATCTTATCTAGTGAATAAATAAATGTAGGATCAAAGGAGCCGGATGTGCTTATCATGTCTAATCAGTATCTATTTATAAACTGGGGCTTTGCTTGAACTTGTCGTGTGTATTAATACTCAATTTAAACAAAAATTAAATTATTTTTAGCTCCAAACACGAGAGAAAGCAAGTGCATTGAAACAGTTTTCGATTGGGCTTGCTGAGACCACTGATTAGCAGACAGATCGATAAAGAGAGACAGTTGGCTTATGGATGCATGTCTCTATAAACCACAAATGCCTCAGTGGCCCAGAATCGTGATCAATAATATGTATCCATTTTTTGGTAAAGACCTAACGACACAATCCTCCTCAACTATTGCTCAAGTGTCTACTTTATGCGCTTAAATCAACAGAAAATGCCTACCCGAAACTCTAGAAAGGAGCTTTAGTTCTTGAGCTACTCTTAAACCATGCCAAATATCGATTTTTTCAAATGGCAATTGTTTAAATTGCATAATATCGATCTCCATAAATAGGTAATTAGTAAAGCCCACTTGTCATGTGATACTAGACGTGGACACAGGAAACCGCCCAGTAGAATAAACCAGTGCTTTTCCAGTAGCATAAGCGAAGTATGACTCACTGCTGAGGCGTGATTGACATTGATGTCGTTGTTGGAGAGAAGGAGAGAAACTGCGTGGGCGTCGTCCTTTTTCGCCGCGACATGCAAGGCCGGGAGTCTACCTTTTCCACCAGAGTCGCGTTCCAGCAACAGAGAGACGACTGGATCGTTGCAGAGTTGAATGGCCACTGCCAGCGGCGTGAAACCGTCCTGTTGGAATAGAAAAAATCGCCATAATGACCGGTTAGACGTTCGCAAACCATCTCTGCCCTTCGGTCTGCAGGTTTAGAGGCATAATCTGTTGTCTTCACCGCCCAACTAGCTCAAAAACTACAGTCCACTTTCCTTCATAGTATTGCATCATACTGCAATATTTGGCGTGTTCTATATAGCATTTACTACACTCATTTAAAGGTCAGTTGAAATGTTATTTACGCGAAAAAATTCCACGTTAAGTTACTGAAGGAGAGGCCAAACTGAATCAACATTTTCGTCTCCTAAAATATTGGTCTATGTCTCCCTTAAAGTTGAGACTTTTCGATCGATAACCACTCATTTTCTTGGCTTAACTGGTAGAGAAATAAGTAGTATATTTGAGCTTGAACTCACGTCCGTGGCCAGGGTCTGGTCAGCTCCATGGTTGAGGAGGTACTCGACAATGTCTGTGTGGTTTTCCTGGGCAGCCATATACAACGGTGTGAATCCATTCTGCAAAAATACGACAAGAAAAAGGTTCACTTTCTGAAGAGAACGGTGAGAACTTTTGAACAGGTGGGAAAAAACTACACTTGACATCTTATTTAGATAATTCACAACAATGGAATCTTTGGAGGGGGTGAAATAAGCCTGTTTTGCTAAAATCAACGGCGGTATTGCACCAGCTGCCATTGTATTATTCAACGTTGGAAACTAGGCGAATTTTCCTCTGAGTTTAACCTCTCGGTGACACTTAGGAGATAGTCACTTTGGTTAACTTTAAGAGAGAGCGTTTTAGCCTACTTTTTACCTGATTGCGGTCAAAATTCTCTTGGAGAAATCAAGAGCTCAATTGAGCATAATTTCTCAGTTGAGACGGGTGAGTAAATCCTTTAAATCACCACATGTTGCTACTATGAAACAGAGAAGCTGGAGAAATTGTGACCCATTTCATATCCACCCGAATTTCACTGAAGCTGAAGGCACTTTGCACTTTATAGGGGGGCACAATGTAGGGTAGGAGCTGGTACTTTTGCTCCAAGGGGGCACGGAGCACATGACGATTAAGCTCACATCAAACGGTGCTTTGCAGTCTCCAGAAATGCTCTCTCTCGCACAGTCACTGTCGTCATAACTACACGGAAACCCCCCAACCCCTCTACTTGACAACGTCAAGCACATTATTTTCATGCAGAAGCTAAAGTCGTTTAAAATCTGACAAGTTGGAGGTGAAGATATGATCGATTACGGGGCATTGGGTGTTAGGAATGTAATCGAAATTCTATTAAACCCTGACTAGATTGTCTAGTACACTATCTAGGACCAGACGGCCTCTAGAATCGATCGTCACCCAACTCCAAACCACCCAAACAATATTTGATAGGAAGGGAGACAGGCTTAATGGCGCCTACCTGTGATC
This sequence comes from Anomotaenia brevis, assembly GCA_030710315.1. Classification (NCBI taxonomy): domain Eukaryota; kingdom Metazoa; phylum Platyhelminthes; class Cestoda; order Cyclophyllidea; family Dilepididae; genus Anomotaenia; species Anomotaenia brevis. Next base: position 19,560 of record JAUOZQ010000173.1, read on the forward strand.
TGGCGTTGACATCAGCTCCACGTTCAATGAGGAGACGAATGATGTCGCTGCGACCGGCGAGACTGGCTATGTGGAGAGCCGTGTTGCCTCGGTTCGTCTTGGCATCGATCGATGCGTGGTGGTCCAACAGTAGACGGACCACGGGCAAGTGGCCCTCCTTCGACGCCAAGTGCAGTGCGTTTAAGCCATTCTAGGGGTGACAAGAGACCGTTTTAGCCAATGAAACTTGAGGTCAGGGCACAAGAGGGTTCGATTTTCTGAACCTTTCTCTGCTGTTATTAGTAGGAGATACTGCCATGGATTCGGGTGTGATGTTCGAGTGAAATAATGCATGAATTCAGAAAAATCGACAAGTCTTGGATTGAAAAGTGATGAGACGCCTATGTAATCCTCAAAATAATTGTATACTTTAATTAAATCCTAGATTATCTTACGAAATTGAGCGATTTTTGGGGGATTCGTGAGGAAAAAGAATGAGTTTTATACAAAGGAATCTGATTTTGTCCTTTAATCTCTTTTAAAAAATGAAAAAATATTTGATCAGAAAATAATAATCTGCATTACGATTTGTAACCAAAAATTTGGGATAATTACGATTTGATCTACTGCGATATATTACGTTACATTGACCTATTTAAATTAATAATTATAATTATTTCTATCAAATTAAATTATAATTCTCGATAAAATAACAAAATCCCCTACTTTATAACATTAATTTTAGCATCTTTTATTTTTCATATAATCACTAATGTTCGGACACTAAAAATTCATAATTATCACGAAAAGTTTGTTTATATTTCTGAATGGGAGTATTGGATTTGATTTAAAGGAGTTAATTGTGATAGATATAAGTATATGCCCTACGTATCAAATAAAAGCCACCACAGTTGGTGGAGTAGTTGATCCTGTCTTGAAAACATTTGTTCGGGGAATCAGAGGCGCTATTTGAGGACATCAGAGCATAAAAAACACTTGTCCTTAAATTGTCGCAAATTTTTTTCAGAAGTTGTCTTTCAAAGCTCCCATTTCTTTTTTCCCTTCTCCAGATCGGGTCATCACTCCTGGGACGCACGGGAAATGGGGCAAATTTGCATACCCTAGGGCATCGATGACGGGCGTCCACTTTTTGTCCCCTCCTCCAAGAAAAATAGCGAACCGCACAAGAGAGGATGAGTAATATAGGAAACATTTCCTCTCTCCCGTGCTAGAACGGACAACATTGGCTTTCGAGTTTCAAACATTCAAGGGAAATACTCTCGCTGGAATTGAGTCGACTTAAACAAACATGGAATGGAAATTGAAAGAATCCGGATAGAACAGGATTTACAAAGGGCGAAATTTCGATATGATTCATATTGCCAACACTCACGATCTCATCAGAGTAGTTAAAGTTCAAGTGAACGATTCACGGTACCACTTATGATTGTTGGCGGAGAAAGTATTGCTCGGTACGGCACCATCGACTGAAGTGCTTCGGTGCCGCCCTATTAGAAGAGCCCCATTCTGTTAGTTTCTCTAACTTGTCACGGCTTGTTTTAACAAGTACATTAGGCGACCCGACAGAAACTGTGGTTTAGCTGGGTTTTGTTGCGAATTCAGTGTTTGAAATGAAGTGTGTGAGGTCACTGTTGGGTTGGGAGTTACTATTCAAAATGAACTACAGAAGCAACCATTTCCTGAAGTCAAACAAGTCAACTGACACCCCTGATTTCAGGATCACGATTCCGAAAAGCAGTTGCAAAGGTCCCAATTTTAGTCACAGTTTGAGGGAGTTCAATATTTGACTAAGTAACAGTGCTTACCTCAGTGAGAGGAGAAAGGGGTGTACTCATTTATTTCTCAGCTGATTAATAAAACAACATCAGTGTTAACCAATGAGAATAAAGCTGGATCAATAACTGTGAGCCAATGAAAATCCTGTTTCTGATTCCTTGATAAAATGACGCGCCTATTAGGATCAAGGCACTTTCCCGCTTTAGTTTTCATAGTATAAATCTTCCAGCAGGGCAGCAATAAATCAGCTTTGATCAGAACAAATTAAGCTCACTAGCTTTACAGCAAAATTATCAAGAAAATATAAATGATATTTCAAGATTAATGGGGAAAACCTGGTGTAGATCAATCGATTTGACAGACAACTGGCTTGACAATGCTCGATATTTGAGAAACTGCACCATAATGCAATTTCGGGCGTCATTTATCATTCATATGCTCAATTTCACTCTATTTGAGCCAGAACAGACATGCTAAAGAGTGAAGGTGTCACTCACTGAACTGACGGTGTTGATGTCGACATTGGAGTTGAGGTATTCCGTAATTTTGCCAATATTTCCTGCTCTCGCTGCTCGCAGAAAGCTCTGATTGTGCCCAATCTGTCGTCGCCGAGTTAGCAGACGTCCGCGTTGGATTCGAAGGGGAAAATTCCACGTCCGGTGGCCGGAGGGTCGATCGAATTCCCGTGTGGTCGCCGGGGTAGCGGTGTCGGTGGAGACGGAATCGGAGTGGGGATCGGAAGTGCGGGTGTGGGATGGGGGAAGCGTAAAACACCGCCGGTTAGAATTCCTCTGAACTCGCTCTAACAAGTCCTTCTTCTCCCATTGTCTCACACTTTTTCGAATGGGGAAACATGCTGTGAAGGAGGCACTGCGTTTGGCCTTTCGCTTCACAGGTTGTGCTGGTGCTGATTTAGCTCTTAAGTTTAAATCCTGTGCCATTATCTTGGGTGTATACAAAATAGGAACTTGTGTATGGGGAGATCTGGTCTGAAAATCGGTGCGTCGGAATGTAAGTACACGTGCATGTGAAGGATCTGTGGCGGTAGCTGCCTTTTTGCTGGCTCTCGTGACCTTGAAAGTAACCACTAAAAGACTAAGGTGTGCTTTGAGCACCCACACGAGTACACAGTCGGTATGAGCCAATAGGAATGCAGTGTCAGTCTTTGGTGGCGAAACCAGAGAAATGTGTGATCTCGCAAAACCCAAACATTAACAACTACTACTAGTAACTGAGTGCATATCACTTGTATTGAGTTCTTTAAATCGATTTTTCGAGGGTTGTTTAAATGCAGCAAACCCCTAATTACGCGTTATTTACATCAAGAGCGTGCTTCGCATAAAAGCAAATCATTAAACCGCCCTACGTAGCCCCCGAAAGATTGGCAGTTCGGCGATATAAATAAAATACCCCCTCGCCAATAGGTTTTCAATTGGCTCGATAGTTGAGTGTACTACAATCCACTTACATGGGAACCCGCTTGAGTCTCCACCATGATCGTCTTCTGATATATTTCGGGAAAAAAAACAGGACTGAAATCAAAAGGCGGACTGGATGGTGGATGGCGAGGCGGACTAGCACCTAGAAGCTACACGCGACCGATTCTGTACTGGCAGCAACAGCATTCGTGGTGGCTGATGCGTAATTCCGCCTCCCGATCAATAAGCGGCACGCGTGAGGGGAGTGGGAGCACCCACGCACCACCGCACCTCCTATGGGAAAGGGCGATGGGCCCTTAGGTGATCACGCTGGGTGACACACCGCACCAAACGGGCGCGCGCCTGTACGTGCACAAATTAACGTGTCCGCCCCACGTCGCGTGGTTAAAACGACTACACCCACGTTCATAGAACAGCCGTGAACAATTTTTTGTATCTCGCTGCTTCTATTCAGGGAGAATCTGTTCGACTCATTAAAAAATTATTAAAAAACATCACTCTTAAATTTGGTGTTTTAAATTGCAACGCCGTCATTGTGTTTGAGGTCATGTCTACATTTGTAAACCAATCGAATAAGTCAATCGATTTTTCTCTCAGGAGAGTTGAAATATTAATTGCTGCGTCTGGATTTAAGCTCATTTCCAGAATTTCAACTACACATTTCCATAAACCAAAAAAACAACTTTTTTACTACAAATAAACAATAACAAATGGGAATTTATTTCATTCAGTTAATGAATAATTCGTACCTCCCTGAGAAAGGCCAAAAACAAGATTTAGAAAACCTAATTTTTGTTTTTTTTTAGGGGAAGAAATCCCCTTGACTGAAAAAATACTTTGTTTATATGGATCTTAGGCAAATTTTGGGACATCTGCATTATGATATCCCCTAGGGGCGAATTTTAATTTCTTTAAGATTTCAAATCCTCTGGAGAAATTTTCATGACCTTTTGCAAACTCAAAGATAGAAAAATCTACTTATACTTAAAAATATAACATGAGGTTTATGGTTGCTTAAATTCATCATATTTATTAGGCCTTTATTTAGGTGTTTTACAAAAAATATTAGTTACCGATTAAAACAAATTACATCATCATACCTCATCACTGAAACTTAAAGTGGATTTTAATTTAAAGTAATCTGAATCAAAAAATAGTTTTTGTGGCACAAAATTGAAATAAAATGTTTCGAGATGAAACTGCAACTCACTCACTTGAAAGGGTTACTCGAAAAGCCATAAATCTCGAGGTTCTACCATTGGCTCTTAAAGAGAAGTTATCACTTCAAGATCTCTCGAGAAAAAATGATTACCCTACCCGGTAAAAGTATATTTGAGTTTTAATTTTAAAGAGGTATTGCTTCGAGTAGATCATCTCGTTTCTCATCCCAAAATGGTGGTTTTATTCCGTCATCAGCTCAACACCGTTTCCGTTAGAGAGATGGTGAAGCCTAGTGATGTCAGCTTAGTCCGACTGGCCGAAAAAGCTAAAACAAATGGACTGAACGTGAATTAAATGTGCTGTCCAAAATTTAGTACCGGAAGGGTGGTGGTAGTGTTACAGCTTTCACACCAACGAACGCTTTTTACACTTTAGATTGAAAACGTGATATACACAATGGAAATATATATTCAAAAATGCCTTGATGAGAGTTTGATAGCTGCTCCGACATTACTTTTATTGCTTGGAAGTGACACTTAGTGTCAAAAGCCCTCTTTTCGTCGGTTAAATGCGATTTCCACAGCTTGAAATTCGTCAAAGTGGCAGGACCAGTGGGCTTTATTGGTCGAGTCGGCACTCCACCTACCCTACTACCACCAACAATTATTTTTTGTTTAAATAAAGACCTGCTTCTAATAATCTCTTGTCTGCCACGAAGGCACCGATAAATATTTGAAATGAGTGTTTGTTGGCATCGATAACAGAGAATCTTGCTGAAAAATTTGAAGTTTTGATTGATTTTCCAATTTGGCTCTGGGATATCGAATTGGAGAAGAAAGTTCACAATAAATATCCATCTTCTTAACTCCAAGTAATGATTAGTCTTTGTTTGAATTTAACAAACTGGTCGATAATCCGGCTAGACGGTTAGTTAGAATCCACAGTTGATATTTCTCTGTGGCGAAAGAAGATTTTAATGAAGTCCAAGCATTTATGAGCAAGTGACTCCTTCAGGTGTGGTCTCCAACATGTCGTCAACCATGGGTATTGCGATTGGCATTTAAGGCTTGGAATCGAAAAAAACATGCTATTTTTTTGCATGACCACCAAATTACCAAGAATAAGGACATTTATAAATAAAACCAAGCTTACACTATGGATGTTTTTAAGTCCTAAAGAAAATTCTTATAAATAATGGCAAAAAACACGTAAATTAGCATTTCGAAAGTTGTTAAAGAGGACAAAAAAGCCATTTTTAAAAATAATTATTGAAAAAATAACAGTCTAAAGAACACATTTTTTATGATAACTTTAAATTGTTAAAGAACAGCTAGATATGCATCACCATTGGCTAATAAGACTGAGTGCCTGTAGATGTGCTACTGATAAACATCTAAGTAGTATGCAGGTAGGCTCTTCCATTTTTACAAATTTTTAAAACTGTATTTTACAAAAGTACAAATGTTTTCATGTCAATTAAATTGGCAGCAAAATTTGTTAATTTAAAAGATCATTAGTTTGGACAAAGGTCTGCAGTCGTCATATTCACAAATTTGTAGCTTTGAATATGCAAAAGGATTTCACGTTTACAGTGACAAGTTGCCAGATTAACAGAACTCCTAATTTTTCTAACTCTGAAAAAATATGCTCCTTTCATAATTAATGAAAAATTAAGTATCTAAAATGTCTTATAAAAGATTAAAATAGTTACTGTTTAAGTGTCATATTTAGAATGAGGTCTCCAATTAACACAGTATTTTTTTTATTCAAACTTATTTTTGATTATCTACATCTCTAAGAGATTGTGAAAGTGCGAAATATAAAGATGTTATCATTTGGCAAAATTTCGCTGCGCAAATACGCTTTGAATTGTACCAACCAATTTTCCCTAGTCCCCGTTAAAAAGCGAATGCGTTTTCTTCCCAAGAAAATTGCAAGTAAATCTACATCCTTATTTTGATTAAAGGACGTCGAGTTATCTCGGTGGTGAGTTTATTTAAAACTGGTGGAACTGTCAAATTCCTCCCTAACGCCTTGTTGGTTTAAGGACCTCTCCCACACTACATGCATCCTTACACTAGGTCGGCAGAGCGAATTGACATTAATTTCACAAAAAATTTCTTTAAAATATGTACTAAATGCGTAAACTATACCCTGACCTGCGTAATTGACAATTCCTAAGAGCTCTCGAATAAAACAAGAACTCCATTTCCTGACAAGCCAGTTTAAAAGAATTCTTTGACCACCGCAATCATAGTTCCCTTTTATAAAACCAGTACATACTCAAAATTTATCATCAAGAGAAGGTGGAGCATTTTTTTCCATTTCCTTAAAACAAATGAAATATCTAATCAGGAAACGAATTTTCCTCCTATTCATTTAAACGCTTTTTTACGGCTTAAATACACGCAGCTAGGGAAAGTGCAGCGATGATGATGCTTGCGAATTTAGTCAAAAAGTCGAAAGAAAAGCTAAAAGGAATATTTTTCCGAGATGCGCAGCTCGTATCAGCGGAGAACGGGAAAACATCATGATTTGTTTCCCCAAAACGCGCTATTTTGCAAAATTTTCCATCTGAAACTTTATACTGCAATATGGTAATATATTTTACTTCACAAAAATTAAAAATTCATTGTACTATAGAGCAAAACTTTTTAAACAAATAAGTCATATATTGACCAGTGCACTAGCGGTTAAATATGGGCGTATTTTTTGTAAATGTAATAAAAAATAATGCAGAATATTACATATTTCTGTTTTAATATCTCATCTAAAAATAAAGAATTATTGACAATGATTAATTATAAGTTCAGGTAGTCGATATTTAACGAAGAACTCTAAATGCAGCTAGTTCCTTGCACTAAATATATAACATTTGAGTAAAACGAAACATTTTTTGTGGAATGAATGGTAAAGTTGGCAACACATTATCCAACTTAGGAAAATGTTTCTGTTTAAAAAACGCAGGCTGTGCAAGGTCAGAATGTTTTTTCTAATCATGAATTATGGTTTTGCCAATACAATAAATCAAATCATATGGCAAAGAATCCGAGATTTTAACAAGCTTCTAGAAAATCTATTTTTCTTGCAATATTTACCACGAATTTTTGTTTAAATAAAGCCAACTTATCCAGTTGTATTTAGATTCGCAGTAGAAACGATTCGATGATTAATTACAAGCGATCCGTGTGTGAATGTGATTAACATTAACATCATCTCATCACACCTAGTACAAGTGGATTATTAAATTTAAAGAAAGCTTAGAAAATCATCGCTATGAGTCTATTAGACTAAACTCCACGACGACAACCTTCGCCGTCATGTAGAAAAAATGAATGCTGCCTTTTTCTATCTGGAGATTATGTTGAAGAGTGACTTGTTCCGCTAAGTCAACGGAAATCATGTCAGTCACTTGACGTCTGTTGACGCCTTATGTGCACTTCTAGTGATACATGGTAATTTCAGTCCTATCAACGTTTCGACTGGATCTCCAATCTTTCCTACCTTACCCCGAATTTCGATTCAAACAAATGTAATGAATAAATGCAACCAAAACAATGACCTTTTATCTGGATGAATTATGTACGAAGAAACAGGATATCTGCCTAAGGCTATCCCAGGGGTGTCTAACATAACCCCCCCTCACGAGTAAATGAAGACATACCTGGAAATTTTCAATTATTATCCATATATTTATGTCTATTTGAAGTGAAGACAAAGGTTTACCAGTTTTCAAGGTCAGCAGAAGCACCCACTGGGCTCCTCGCCGAAAAAAATGATATCAGTTTCACTATTTAATCTGAAAATTTCTGATTTAAATATCTTTTCAGCTCCACAAGTCAAATTTCGCCAACAAAGATGCCTTTATTCGTTGGAATTTCTGTCCCAAGGCCAAAAAATGCGGCTCAGCGGTGCACCCGCTGAAAGGAGATCTGTTTAAAGCAAAGTGTATTGGTTGAATCGGACGGAGAGAGGTAATTTTGGCCCACATCACTAGTCACCGTAGCTAAGTTGGTATTTAGTTCCGAACAAGACTTTAAATCTTCCTGACAAGTAGTGTAAAACAGTGTACACTGCAGGGCTTCCATCTCATGATTTCACAGAAGAATTCTCAGCGTATGGCCAGGCTAAGCACGGCATGGAGCCTTTGACTTTAATTAAATTGGAGACTGGAATGCGCACAAATACACACACATAGTACAGCCCAATTGTCTTGTCGCTGCCTTGCCCGGACTCCTAGGGTGTGGCCGACTACTCCTGTAAACATTTTTCTCTCCTTTTTTACCCTGAATTCGCTTTGGAGAGATTTTAGAAAAAATCCTTTTATAAAATTGTGGAAAAATTTAATTTATAAAAGTAGTGGTAATAAATCAACCTATGTTTTGGGAGATCGATAATTCCACAGCTGTAAGTATTTTCCCACAAAGACCAAAACTGCTTTCTGTTTTTTAACGGTAAAAGCACGATTTCCAAACACGGATTTTCCATTAATGACTCAGAAGTCTTGTTATATTTAAGAAAACTTGATCTTGCGAACGCGACAAAAGCCGAACTTTTAACGAATCTTTAAAAACAGCAAAAAATTTACAATTATTTTGGTTAAATCTCTATTTCTGTCTTTTGAAAAAACAATGCAATTTAAAAGAGTCCAGAAATGTTTGTTACCTCAATGGATTCTAAAATGTGACCAGAAATCGCCTAGAAAATTATGGAAACGGAAAATCGGTATTGAGACAGCGTGTATTACAACACCAGTTAAAACATAATTTTTTGAAGGATTGAGTGACTAATTTTCAACAAAAAGTAACGAATTTCTTCAACTTTTTTTAGAAATCATGCTATGTTATTTTTCATGTTTTAAGTAAATTTCCGACTCATATACCCAAAAGGATGAGATGAAAAATATGTCTACATCATAATTTAGAAGTTTTTTAATATAAATAATTTTATCTGAAAAGATGTTTGAAGAAATCCAAAAGCCTCTAGAATAATTTTCATTGCTTTTTAGCAGATTAGTTTCCATGGCGACTGAAAAATGATTGAACACCAAAATCTTCAATCATTTATAGGGATCCACCGAAAATTGTGTAAACACATTATAATTATGACAGTTTTTAAATATTCCGTATTCACGATCATGGATTAAATTACTTTAAGACGTATAATTATAATAATTTGCAGTCATTTTCACGTCAAATGTGATGTAAACAGCGATTACCCATGTACTCCCAACCCCATAATTAGAATGCAGATTTAATTTAGGAAAATTGGAATAATTAAGGAATCAACTGACCGACGGCTCCCGAGAGACGTCCTTGGACTTCTTTCCGAAATGGAACAGGGACGGTCGCAGAGAATGCGGCCGATTTTGGCGTTCCTCCAGGTCCGCCCTACTTCTCCTGCTCGATTCAAGGTTCTCACTGTCCTGTCTCGCTCTCAGGGCAGCTTTTATCGATTTGTCTGCGTCCTCAGCTTTCGGTGTCGCCTCGTCCATCCCCCCAGAGAGGGAGTCGACATCACCGATGGAAAGATTCGAGGGTTTGTGGGCGATGGGCTCGTTAGTGGGGGTGCGGGACCCACTGCCACTTTGGGACCCATCCTGAACACTTTCTGGTTCGTTTAGTGGCGATTTGGAGCGGAGTCGTTTCGGGGAGGTGTGGCGTGATAACGACAGAGTTCTCCAACGTTTCGGGTGGAAGAAATCGAGCCGAGAGGACTTTTTGCCCTCCCTACTCCTTCCTCTGGTTGGATTGGAGCTACTGGGACGGGGAGATAGCTCCAAGGCACTCCCCTCATCTGCTGTCGGCTCTGGTCGGGGTAAGGTGGCTGATCGTTGTCTGTCCGCTTCCCTCGTTCCCGATCTACTCGGTGTCGGCGATCTGGATAACCACTTTCGCCACATAGGTTTGAGTCGTTTGGCAACTTGAATTCGTCACACTTGGCTTTACACGGGGAAAGAGACGAGTGATGACCCTCGAACGCGATTTGTATGCTCCAACAAGGTTGCAGGCGATTGGACGAGCAGCTGGTGTTGGCTGAATGGGTTTGCTGCTTGGGTGGTGGTGGTGTTTGGCCGATGACAAGACCACTTAGGTGGTGGAAATGTTTTACCTAGCTGCCAACCTCAACCACCTTTTCATCCACGCGGTGGTATTTGGAACTTTTTAGGCTCTCTGCACCCTACTTGCCAGTCTGGGAGTTGAAGATAGCAAGGAGGGTAAGTGGATTTGGGAATTGGATGAACGCAGTTAGCTACTCGTGTCTTGCAATCGCTCACAGGCCATTGGCTGGCAGTCAGTGTGCCAAATGAGCGCTGATTGGTCAATCGATTATGAGGCATTACTACGCACCAATTGGCTCGGGCCAACTGTCAAGCTGCATGGTCGAGCTCGTTGCTCTGTCGTTTTGGCTCTTGGTTACCAGGCCCCCCTTATCTCGCTCGCACACCCGTGCAAAACAATTGTAAACAAACGTCAAGGTCTAATTAATAAACCACCTAACTGAACGCTCTTTGATTGTGAAATTATGTAACAGAGCTCGCAACCCATGAGTATACCGTAGCTTCTGTAGTTGGAGAAATTCAAAAATGTGCAAAAATTTGAAATGCACTAATCCTTGTAAGAAAAAGATTCAATTTTAATTATTTCTAGATAGGCATTACTACATTACGGAATAAAATCATTCTAAAATCTAATAAATCGAATAGTTATTTAAAAGATACAATTCATTTAGTGATTTTAAAATGGAACTAGGAACACAACTGTGCTTTTAAAATTGAGTAATTTAAGTACTGAATGATAAATTACATTTTTGTAATTCTGGGTCATAAAATAAAAATTATTTTAATTAAAACTAAAATAAAATAAGCTTCATGATGTCATCTATTCTACTTTTAAGCACTCTAAAATAAACAGGTTTCTGTGAAAATTCACTTCATTTTTATAAAATTCAAAAATTTAAATATTAAATAATAAGCAACATTTTATAAACTCTCTTATTTAAAAGTAAATTCAAACACATTGAAATTAAAATAAAATAAATTTATCGATATCATCTATTCTGGATGTTGCGGTGGTCTGTCATTTTTAAACACACTATAATAACCTCGTTTTTGTGAAGGTTCGTTCCCTTAAACCCCCTCCTGGAAGAAGGTGAATTTCTAACAACCAGATTTACTAAAAAATAAAAATATTTGAGATTGTAAGTGGGATCTTTTGAATCAGCCGCACGCAGAAACATTTAGCACTTAAACTACATTGGGCGAATCGCGTTTGCGCGGCCTAAGTGGCAATGATTAATTGACCACGATCTCGATCGAAAATATGTTTGATAAATGGGATCAAATAAAGTAATATGTAGCCAAAATCGGCCCTTTAATCACTCCAACTTGGGTCAATAATAATAAATACAATATTAGCCCAGTTATGCTGTTAACAAGTTTTCACATTCCATTAGTGGTGGTTTTTCCAAAGAAAGTAGACCTGAAATCGAAAAAAGCCTTTTGATAAAATGGAGAGCCACATTTTGGGATCAATGGCGTTGTTTTTTTTCAAATAGAAGGGAAAAACAGGCCACTTGAAATGAACGCCTAAGTTTTTGGGGAGGCGGGGAGGTTGAGGGGGAGGGGCGTTCGAACGAAATTCAGTCTTTCGTGAAAGTGCATTTGCAACAGGATTCCATTTCTATCCCCAGCCTGTAGACTTGGGATAAGTGGATTATCTGAAGCCATTTTAGACGTGGGATTTGTTTTAATCGACTCCACTACAACAACAGCCTCTCCGAACCACGATTGAAGCGTGATATACTGGCATGTTTGGTGGATTGTTTATGGTACATAAACATTCCAACACGGTGAGCACATATTTCTTGATGGTGTAATGTCCTTTGAACAAGATAATGGGTGGAACTATTCACATATCCGGCTACTGAATTATCTCAAAGTTCGCGAGGGGGTGTTGAATGATGTGACCTTAAATAAAGTACTCACTCCCTAAAGGTTAGTTGGAGCTTTTAAGAGCGTAAATCTATTTCAAAAAAATTCTTACTAGAAACACTTGCTGCTGTTTAGTAATATTAGTGGTTTCAGCAAGAATATGCAGGATTTGGACAAAATAATGAAAACGCCTTCAACGATCAATATATTACCAAAATGTTAAATGCTTCCGTTGTTTTGCCAAACTCATGTTCTATGGCGAAATTAATGCATTCCATCATCTGAAATTGAGAAATGTTAAACTAAGCAAACGAGCTATTCACTTTTGAAATTCTGTTCAGAGCGAAATTTTCTTAAATTTCTTACTATCTTAGGGCAATAATTAAACAATTCTTTGAAGTTATACGAATTTAATTCCAGATTTGAATGGCTGAATCAGTTATGGACCGTGATCATAATCGAGGAACAAGTTTCACAATCTTTTCCGAAACCCCAATTATCTGTTTTCCATTTGAGATTTACCCATTTGTTTAAAATCCTACTCTATCACAAAATATCTGTTTTTAAAATTAATTTCCTAATTGTATTCTTTAAGAAATGCGGAGGCTTTCATGAAACTGATTGCAAGGAAATAATTAAACAAATAAACAAAGTAATTAAATATTTTGCTTCACTTCCGCACAATAAAATTTTCAAATATCTGTTAACATCTTGGTGTGAGCATGACTCATTTCTGCTTAGGATTCTGGCTCTTCAATCTGATTGGTTGGCTGAGTTGACGTGGTGACTTTGGCCACCGTTGCTTATGCCTCCTCAGCTTCAACCGTTGGCAAGGCAACACATGAGTTTGAAAAGTGGCTGCCTGTTGCTTAGGGGGAGTTTCGAAATGTGCAAAATGACAAAGCTATTCTTAGAGTGAAATGGTGGATGCCTACAGTAGGAGTGTGAGAAACAGCAACATTTTCACTACAAGGAAAATTGAGCTATTGCATGGTTTCCGGTTGGAAATACAAGAATAAACTATTTCTTAAACGTTTCTTGGCCAGTTTTCTGAAATCAGCTCATAAACATTTTTCATAACTCAGCTATATTGAGCATTCTACCATATTTTCAAGAAAGCTCAAATGAAACAGTCATCGTTAGTAGCCAATTAAACGTATATTTAAATACATTTTCGCATTTAAGAAATTGTCTTTTAACATTCGTGCCAATATTTATTTCATATGCATTTCCAACACAAGCAATTAAATGGTTGATCGAAACTTAGTACCTTTTCCTACTAAAACAAGCTTGTACAGTTTATAAATGCCATGAGTTGGAAACGTTATTTAAACAAAAATTGAAAAAAGGAAGGACGTGAGTCATTGGCAGACAAGCCGAATTTAAAACGGAGATCTCCATTTGCGTCTGAGTGTTGTTGGAGGAATTCATGAGTCACGATAGCTGGGGTAAGAACTCAAGCGATGGTTGTTCAGCCCGATTGGCGATTCGATGCTAGATTCATAATTATTACAAATCAAGACAGTACCAGTGTTTCTTCATATACAGAGGTTAGACAAAAGAGTGAAAACACCTTAAAAAATTATTAAAATTTGTTTTAATATGATGTGGGTCCAACTTTCTTACGGCCTCAATTCTTCGAGGTATTGATTAATTCTACTTAAGAATTGTTGGTTCCAAGGGCATTTTAACTCATTCTTCTGCTAAAACACCCTTCCACAGTTCTTTCGAGACGATGGCGGAGGCGGAGGGAAATCGACTTCTTACTCGGATATCTAAAATCGTCAATAAATGTCTAATAATGTTGAGGAGATCTGGGATTGTGAAGACCAGATGAAATGCTTAACTTTGTTAGAACGTTGTTCCTCGTGCCGCCATTTAACAGTTCTAGCTGTATGGATTGGTGAAGCATTATCAGCTTAGGGATGGCGGCGTTCCCCTTCAGGAACCAGAGTTTTTGAACAACCCTAGGTTGAAATTGGTCAGCAGCTAAGATTCCTAAATACTTACGGCTGTTAGATCTCCCAATAGGGAAGCGAAATCATTGGCTCGACGGCAGATTTTCAAGAAATAGGACCCCAGATCATCGGATTAAATGCTTCCTCCATTGTTGGAAATAAGATAACCAACAATGATTCCTCAGAAAAAATCACATTTTTTCACTGCTCGAAGGACAGACCAATTCTGCTGGAGGTTTCTATTCCGCCACTTTCAATGCTTTGGATCATTTGTCTTTGAGAAGAGAGGCTTTCTAATTATAACTCTTTCAGAAGAACCAGATTTGTGTAGCTCCGTCGAGGAACAGTTTTTGTAGAAACTAGATTTTTTAGGTGTTCATTGAGGAGCTCTGTAGTGATTTAATTGCCGTGGTCTTTCGATCCTCTCTCACATTTGTCTTCTTTGAGAGCAGTCAACAACTTCAACTTTCGTCATCCAGACTTGTGCTCTGCAGAGGACGACACTACCTCTTGAAACTCAATGCTTTCCAAAGCAGTTTCTGTTACTAGAGGTCTGCCATTTTTGTAAAATTATAACCACTTGCTTTAAAAATATCTGTAAAAACAGTTATTTTTAATTAATATATCAAATTTAAAATTTAAACATGTCTCTTTGTAAAATACTCTTTAAATGTCAGTCAATATCTAAAGGTAAAGTTTGGACACATCGATTATTCCATTAGGTAATGAATTCTCAAGCGTACTGATGTCAGTCAAGTACAACATTTCTTAGGTAAATCTGCACATTCGCTTCATTTCTGTTTATGTTTAATTGTAAATCAGATAGATTTGTCCCTTGACAGCTTTTCTTACTAGTCGACGGTAAATTCACGTCTTCTTGATAAGAAGAGACTGAGCCAGCTGCCATCACGATGAGTAATCAATTTGAGATTGAAAAAAGGAGGAAAGTTTCTGGAGTGCTATGTCTGCTGTTCTGTAGTGCTATTTTTTGAAAATCCGCCACCGTCCCAACGATTCCCCATCATGGAAGAAGAATTAATAGCTGAGACTAGTTAGGAATTTCGGGCTACTGAGTTTGTGGTTACCACGCAATCGGATGTCAATTGAGTCCTTTGATTCAAGCTGAGCCGCCCGTCATTGCTAAATCGCTCCGCAGTTACTTCGTGTGTGGCCCTCTTGCGCTCTACTCCTTCTCAATTCACTGAATTTTCAAAAAATATGAATTTTTTATGCCATTTTATCCCACTGTGTTGTAGTGTTTGTGCAACAGACTCGTGATATGTTAGGAAGCGGTTTTAAGGATTTTTTAAGGGTCTGCACGCAGACCTTGCTTTCTTTAAAAGATTAAACCTATCATTAATAATTCAGTTGAGGAGACTAACTTAGCGCTCCTCAGTCCTCTTTCTCTCACAAAGACGATTAGTACTCCACCCAGTCAGTTCTCAATGCGATCAACACAGAGACCTACTGGTAGCCTAACCGAAATCTCATGCATAAACAGCTGTCACTGCATCGTTTGATAGTTCACTGCTAACTCATAAATGAAGTTGGGGGAGGAGTCATGGGGTAGAAATCGAAATGAGATATCACTTTGAAATGGGAGCTATTTAAAACAGGAACCGGAATTAATGTTGTTGAAGGTAAGTTAACCCAGTCATCAAAAATGATTGATAGCTTAGAGATAGGAGCATAAATTAACTTTCAAATTTCAAAATATACAATTTTGATTTGTAATTTAGATTAAAAGCAAATTTCAGTCTTATCTCACTTTGGGGAGGACTAATTTTGAGGATTATATCTTCATCTTATTTATTACTGCGTGGCACATAGCTTGGAATATAAATAATAAAAAAACGGCTAAATATTATCAAGGGAGAGATGTTATCCTGATACTAAATATGAGAAAGGCTTTATAAATCGGTGTTTTGTTTATTAACTTTCAGAAATGTTATTGTTTTTTTTCCTTTTTTTGGATTAATTTTGACCTACCGAAGGAAATGCATTTACTTTTGCATTTTCGGTGGAAAACAAAACCAAATTTATTCCCTTTTCTGCTGTAATTATGCTATAATTTATAGTATTTATTAATCTTTCGTCACTGTCTGTATAAAATGTGCAGTTGTTTAAATAGTCGCTTTGGCTGCTGATGGGTTTATATCCTCTCTTTAACGTCAAATAAGTACGTAAGTTGTCGCTGCCGTTGTTGTTCAACAGAGATTCATTATTAATGATTGCAAAATCGGGTCTCACGCAAACATAAGGATCCTTTGTGGAAGCGGGTTGTGCAACGATGCCTGAGAAACGTACTAGCTCTGAGGTAGGACACTCCAACCAAATACGTGGGATCTGAGTACTATTTTCATTATCAACGACGCTGGGTACACTTGAGCCGTTTAATTTCTTGACAGTCAGTGCTGAATGCAAAGCTCTTGTCCAGTTTTAGGTGCATCTTGTGCCCGTTAATGACTACAGAGACAAATCTCCGTCTGTTCTTTGTCACCAGCAGGTTGGCACATAGGCCATTCGATTGAACTTCGTTGCGTCCCGTATGATGGCTCAAAGTGGGGCTCTTTCATTTTTTTTCGCAAAACCCATTTATATGGCCTTTTCTTGGCTGGTGAACGGTTCTAAGCCCTTACTAGGAAAGATGTGGGTTCTGTAATGTCGAACGAAGGCATCCGCTGGCTCTTGGACATTCGTGTCGGGATCCTTGCCCAGGATGGCCATGAGTTGGGCTCGAACAGAAGATAACTCAGGGAACTTAAGGTCTAATATAAAAATGGCTGAACTGGAACTCGGAGCAGAGTTTGTTGACACTGGTTGCGTAGCCTCTAACATTTTCTCCAGGCTTCATTGCGACTTTGAAGCACTGGAAATGGGCATTAAAAAGAGACCTCGCTGAATATAAGATACGTGGAGCTGCAATAGTCTTATCGAATGAGAGTTACGCGGGTTTCCAAGGGAGAATATAATTAATAAATAATTTGTATATTGAATTATGAAGATTTCGTAGGATTGTCTGAGGATGGATCGAAAATCGCGTTCTGGTCAACGATTTCATCTGGAGGTTCCGTTTGCTTTTTTAATGCGTTAGTTAAGTCCGCGATAACTTCTTCAATTTGTTGCGTCGCCATAATGTAAAGTACGGAGGTGCTGTGCTACCTAATGTAGTCTGATTAATAAACGTTACGTTAGATAACGGCCACAAGAGATAGGACGCGTGGTGACTCCAAAGTTTATTCGACGAAGTGCCAGGCGTCATAGTAGCGATTTAAACAACGGCACATATTATACAGAAAATATCGAAAGGTAAATAAATTATAGTTCATGGTAATCAGATAATTATTAATATAATTTATATAACATAATAATCATCGTCTGACTGGATTTCTACCGAGCGGCAAACAATCGGGGTCTTACCAGATTATAAAAGCGACCATCGAGAGTTTAGAGGACAATCCAGATTTACCCAATCTGACATGATTTTGTATGCGTCCTCTGACGGTAGCCAATAATAATGGAAACAGATGCTTGTCACGTCTCAGGGGGAAGTCAGCGGTTCTTCTCAGTTTCTCAGATCATCTTAAACCGATGAGCCGTGTGGAGGTGGATACTGTCAGTTCAGTAAATTATTAATTTAAAAGAGATCCCTCGTTAGCTGCACCGGAGCTTACCCCATGGTGGGTCCACAGCTTTTAATAGGAACGTGGGTGCAAATGTGGTGTCAAAATCAGGCTAGACGTATTCTTATCCAGCTTGTCTCATTCCTAGAAGGGTTCATCAAGCTTTAATTCCTCGTGGAGAAGCGTCCAACACTATTAAAACCTCCAAGTGATCCACTCACGGTGGCTCGCTTACTTTAAATAACCCAGAGGTGTACCTCTTTATCAAGAGGGACTTGAGATTACCAGTCTAGTTTCATTCTGAGTTTGGTATACTGAGATACCTCCTTATCAAGAGGAACTTGAGATTTCTCCTAGTACTTAAACAGGCTTGGTCTTTGCACAGATTACCTTCTACGAGTGAGAGCGTTTAGGCTATGGGCCATAATAAGCATCCCAAGTTTAAACTGAACTAAGGCGATTTAGAAAAAGATTAGGAATATTTTAGTTATTTTTAAATTTTGCAATTTTTAAACGAAAGTATGTCTTGTGATAAATCGATAAGAAATCATTGACCGAGTAAGCTGCCACAGTAACTGCAGTGTTATTATTTTATAAACATAATTATAGTATTATAATTTTAATAATAGAATCATATACCAATTCGAATATTAGCATAAGGCCACTTCTGGGAGGTGGTTTTTACGATTTAGCGCGTAAAAAGTTCTTGGCCTTCAGTTTGCGCGCCTTTTGATAGCAGGCTGAGTTTTTTAAGTAAAATTTAAATATTCCTGGTCGCTAAAATTACTATGATGGTGAAAGAAATCAGCCTAATCTGGGATTGAGTTACTGATTTGGAAAAACCTTAGGCATATCCGTTATTTCATCCGTTATACTTATTTTGTGAACATCAGAAATACAAAGACCGGTCACTTTGGACAAAGTAGAACATTTCAGAAACAGGTATGGTCTACTGGGGAAAACCCAGTCTGGTAAAAACCCACACTCATATGAATCCCATTCAATATACGGCTTGGACAAAATAATGGAAACACATAACATTTGGGCATCATGGTCCTTAAAATATTATAAACGATCAAAACTTGGTATATTTTAAAGTTTTATTAGATATGTTTATTTAAAATAAATAATTTTCCAGATATTTAAAAAATTGTTAGATATTTATAAAAATAACAGTCCTCTCGGACTTTCAAAGAGTCCAAATTGTTGGTGCTCGTACGGAATCAGTCGCCAGTGTAAAAGAAACTGCACCCACCACCAGAATACTTGGCGTTTCAAGAGTTACTGTCTCAAAAACAATGACTACCGCCTTTAAAAGAGAAGAAAACACGTCGTTTTCAGCAAAGAACAGGTCTGGCTTAAAGTCGAAGCTGTTGGACTCTAAATGGAATTGTTAGAGAAGATCACAAGACCACGGCTCCTAAACTCACCGCAGAGCTCCCCAGGGAACACCTACAGAACCTAGTTTTCACATAACAGGCCCCTCGGGAGCTACACGAATCTGGATTCCCCCCATGGAGGTCTTCAAAAACGACAATTATTTCAAGGCATTCAGAGTGGTGAAGTAGAAACCTCGAAAAGTTGTCTGTTTCTCGAGACGTGGAAAAATGTGATTTCCTCTGACTAATCATGGTCGTTTACCGTATTTCCGACCTCTGACTATTTAGGAATTTTAGTAGGCGACCGAGTTCACCAACTTGTGGTTGGGCAAGAACTGTGGTGTCCTGCAGGGGGAGGTACGAGGAACATTTTAATGAAGTTGGGCATCTCATCTGGTTACCAAAATTCTCAGACCTCACTGTCTCTAAAATAACTGGGTGAGGGTGTTTTAACTGCAGAAGAATGGGCTAAAATGCCTTTGGAACCAACGCTTCTCAATTTGTATGAATCAACACCTTGGAGAGTTGAGCCCGTAATTTCCGCCAAAGGTGAGCGCTTGAAAAGGCCAGTTTTATGGTGAATTCACTGAAAATTCGTTTTATTTTCACTTTAATAAGGTTTTCCTTTTATTTGTAAAGTATTACATGATTGTCATGGCCCATGCAAGTTTTCGTGTTTAAATTAACTCACTGCAGTAAAAATAGTTTCAGTTTATTAAATAACTCCTCACCACTGAGTTCTTTTTTCCAATTACGAGATTCATTTAACAACTATTTTAGAGCTCTTTCTGGTAAATAATTGATTGAGTTTTTCAGCTCCACTGCCACTGGGCTAACAAACGCCTTTCCAGTTTTTTGCAGCTGTAAAACTTCCAAATGGGCGATAGTGATCTGGGGCTTCGGCTTTCGCATGAAAGATCAGAGGGGATCGACCGTGGGTGTGTGTGGCCGCGGGAGCACTTTAAGGAGGGACATAAAAGACCCCAGAGCTTGCCAACCCAATTATGCCTCACGTAACCGAGTCCTAGATGTAACAATAAAGCCATTTTTTAAGTCCACTCAAGTTTGATTTATTAAAACAGTCTCAGCGTTTTTAGGGCTCCTTAATCACAATTAAATTAAGATAAACTATCTGTACTACATTTTTACAAATAATGGCATTTAGCAGTGCTAATAATATCAAAAAGCAAAATAGTTATTAAATTTTTATGTGATCCACATATTATTATCAGGTAAATTATTCAGAAATATAACTGAAACAGTTGGAATTACAAGAATAGGCTTATAAATGAACATTGAAAGTGTGAATGTTGTTATTGCTGTATTATTTCGCGCTGAAATGTTATTCGATGCTAACCTGTAATTATAGGCACTAATTTTTATAGTTTATTTTCCATAAAAGTCCCTAGTTTAAATTAAGATCATAAATTCCCTTGTATTGTTACAAATATTTAAACTATCCTATTTTAATTCATTAAATTTCAATTAGAATGAATGGCTGATATTTAAATATTGTAAAAGGAACTAGCCGTAAATTTGTTCAATCTAATGGCAAGTAAATTAAAACTGGGACTAAACTTATTCGGAATAAGAATTTAAATTGTTTTAAAATAGAGTTGAATTAAGTTCAAGATCGTCACATTGTAAAGAAACAGTTTTATAAAGAGGGAAAATAGTCACCATTTTAAAATTTCCAGAAAATTAGGTAGAAAATAATAAACTTACCAAAATTTCTTTCAGTAATTAGATTTATTTTAAGTCGCATCGAATCTATGGAGAATTCACTCCAATTAATTGGGTCATATGTGTTTAAATCTATCAAATTTGAGAAGAACCAAGGTGAGTTTAAGCCAAGCCTGACGACAATCAACCCATGAATCTTGTTGAGATAGCAACTGAGATACACTGAAGACAATTTGATTGTGGCAGTGCAATTGATAACGATTGGTAGGGGAGCCGTTTTGATAGGCTAAAAGCCCTATATTAATTCCTAATTCGTTTGTTGTTGAGTGTGGGCATCGAGGATCTGTGAGTAGGCCAGCTGAATAGGCTTGTTGACGACGATCCGATTGAGCATCGAGGATCAATGTTAGTGTGACAGTTGAGGAGACTGGTGGCCTTCGATCCCGTATAGATACCGTTCACTATGGCAAGTGGCGGTTCAAAGACAGTCTAAATGGGGATGTACCCGTGTCTCAACCTTGCACAATCAGGAAAATTGATAGATGTGCAGCGGACAGTGGCATTACTCCAACGCAGCTTTGGGTGAAAGTGGTTCAATAAGTGTAGTTGGAAAACGCGATGAACTGCTAGTGTGAGTTGGGTCGTGTTGAATCGAGGAACAGGTAAGGAGATTTGGAATCTTCATTCTCGTTGGATTGAGGGCGATCCTTAGGTTGGGCGATCCCTCCAGATCGCGGTGGTGGGATTCCCGCAACATCTGGTCACTTGTTTTAATTATTGAAAATTTGAGCAGACGGAAACACATAAGACAGCCAAGCAAAATAAAGAAAAGGCTTTGAAGGTTCTTAATAAGCTGTCTGCAGACCTTGCAGTTCTTACAGACTGTTCGCAAAGGTAAAGTCGGGTTACAACCGCAAAATTTCATCGTCATAACTGTTCCACTTCAAATTTCTTTCACCGCCTCAATCCGACACAACCCGCTTCCTGGAGGAAGGTGATTTTATACTTTTCCTTTAAATTGTTTTAATTAATATGTCTTAAATTAGGCGGGTGTTCACTGAGGAGTTCTTTGGTGATTTTATGAGCCTCGAGTCTTGCGTTCCTTTCTAACAGTCCGATTTAGAGTTCGACCGACGGCCTCTCTCAGCCAACAACTTCGACCTGTGCTTTGCTGAGGACGAAGATTTTCCTTCTCTTTCAAAGGCAGCAGTCATAACTTTTGAGAAAACACAACTTGAAATACCAAACATTTAGGTTGGGACAGTTTCTGCAACACTAGCGTCCGTTATATGAGCACCAACAATTTGGTCACTCTGTAAGTCGAGAGTCATGTCATTCTTATAATGTTATAAGCAAAATTTCTTCCAATGTCTATAAAAAGTGGTTGTTTTTTTTAAACATATCACAAATTAAAACAGTTATAAATAAAAACATAAAAATGTCATGTTTTTAAAGTGCATAGCATTCAAATATTCTGACGCCAAAATTTTTAGGTATTTTCACTATTTTGTCCAATCCCTGTTCATCAGGTCAACCCAAAAGTACGATCTCAATTTAACCCTTTTAAATTGGAAAAAAATACAAGAATACTTATAATGTCTAATTAAGATTAGCATGACTTTTATGTTAAGATCCATTGAAATTGATCAAATTTTGTTCAACGGAAAACTAAAATTTGCTCGATTAAAAGCCTGCATTGCAAGTACATTTAAATAACAGCTTAACTCAAGCGCTAAAACCTCTTAAGAAAGATATTCAAACTAGGGGTTTAAATTTGTTTATAAACTCTGTCATTTAGAAAATGCGTCTTTTTAGTAAAAAACCCCCAGATTTATATTGACTGTCAAAGTTTGCAGCCCCATTGTCTATCAATTATTTCTACCTTGATGCCCAAAAGTTTAATGTTTAATAAATTATAAAAGATGAAAGGAAGTTCCTTCTAGAGCATTGGAATTGATTACATAGAGAAAATACATTCCCTTTTCAGATTCAAGAATAATTTGAGTTCAATCTGTGCGGCTTTTATTGTGTAATTAATTTTCTGGTTGCATTCGATACAGTGATGGGCAACGAAGTGCCTATAAATCTTTATGGAATTAGTTATTTTTAGAGTCTCCATTTTATTCTTCTCAAAGATTTATCCCCTTAGCTTTAAAAAACTTAAATTCCGTAAATTGCCTGTGTGTTTCTTTAAATTCCATTAAGGAGAGCATTTCAACCATCTAAGGTTTCCATTCCCATATTAATTTGCCTCCATATGACAAGAATAATATGAAACAAATTAAATAATACATATTTAATAATTAAACAATAATAAGTCATGTGAACCGTGACATTTAATCCTTTAAGTGTGTGCAGTATGGTTACATCAATTAAGAGCACTTTACCCATCTAAGGTTTCCATTTTCATACTATTTTACCTTTAAATAGTAGAAGTATCATAAATAAATTAAACATTAAATATTTGATAACTGAAAAATTAAAAGTTTATGTTAACAGTGACAATTAACCCTTTAAGTGTCCTTACTACGTTATCAAGTTCTGGAGTTCCAACATATATGAGCATTTCAATGTAATGAATTTTCGCAGATTTGTTAAAGTTTTTCATACACACTGACCAACGTAAGTGGGTAATTATATTTATAATTTTCTGACTATTAATGGTTAAACATTACTCATCTTTCTCGATAATGACTGTCTTTTCTGTGTGGATGTTAAAGTCTGGGATGACCTTGATCATAAATACTACTCGTTTCCGATTCGATACTTTCTGGGGTCGAATTAGCCATCACAATAACTATTAATATTTGTTTATTTAAATGTTAAATTTGATTCTTTAGATTATTTAATTTAAATCTGTAGTGTCAACATCATCTCCAACAGCTGAGTTTTTGTTTTTCATGAGAAAGAACTCCGGGGACTGAGATCTTTTTCTGGCCTTAACTGAAGTCCTACATGCTTTAGTTGGTCTCTTGCCACTCAACGCATAGTCAAGGCGATCTATATGGGCTGTCTGGAACCGATAGACAGATCCAATGTCTGTAGACTGGCCTCTGCGTGACTAAGGCAGCCTCTTCAGACACAGTCGCCTTCTTTTCTCACTCTCATGTGGAGACAAGGGATAATTGTGGTTCCTGGAAAGTCGATCGATAATTCATTAAGGTTCAGCTGCTTCAACTCTGGAAATCGAGGGTTTGCTCGTGAATATCGAAACAGTCAAATGGAACGGATGTCAGCAAGGGTCCAAAACATAGCGGACAAAGGTCTCCCTTACTTATTACATTCTATTTCTTGTAGACCGCAACGAGAACGCTTGCCGGATCCCAATTCAATGGACAAAACTTGCACTCCCGTAATCTTGCCGATAATAACTTTGCACTTTTTAGATGTTAAATCATTTGTACGACCTTGGGTACTTCGGTGAATAACCATTCTTAGTTACGAGGCTTTTATAAACGTGGTATCACGTAGTATTAAATTTACGCATTCCTTCAAGTAGCATAGATCGAATTATAAGAGGTTTCTACTGTTTTATTGATTGGCATTCAGTTTGGTTTATACAGTCAGGCCTAGTCATTGTAAGTCGATTAGGTGGGTGAATTATTGGCACAAGAAATGTGCTACATTCTAAAAGTACCATCCAATGTCGAATATTTTCAGGATTTGGCAATTGTTTGAGTTCCGAGAAAACAACGGATTCATACTTTTGGTGTGGCATTCAGAGGTGCGTTACGAGGAACCCTAGACCGAACAATACCGCAAGTAGCCAGTTGTGGTGTCGTTATCTAAAACATGTTTCTATGGTAAATATATTAATTACCACCAACAGATAAGAAGTTCCCGATTACATAAGTTGGTTTTAGCCTGAATAAGTTGGTTGAAAAACATTTTTTTAGAAATAGTTAAAACATGCGGTCTATCATGAATTACAGTAATTTAGTGGGACTTGAACTAACTTAAATTATAATATTTATTTTAACATAGTACTACGAATTTTTAATATGTTTTTAATATTTTTATGTATCATATTATAATAACAATATCTAAAATACAATGTAAAAGAAACGAAAACTATTCAATATTTAAAAATGTCATTTTTGTTTTATAATTTCGAGAAAAAAATTTTATCTAAAACATCAATCTTAGTTTGAGGAAAGAGGAAAACAGAGTGAGGGTTAAATTTTAAAGACGAAAAGCTGCTACTCAGACGGAGACGTGACTGGACAGCTGTACAACTTTGCATCTCATTTTTGAGTTCTCGAGTTTATAAAAAGGGTCTTGTTTTAAAACTCCTGTTAAAAAGTGGAGAAAAACACCATGCTAACGGCTTAGGAATACTTCATTTAAAAAGACTCACTTTGGTTCATGACCAATCAAAAAACCTTGTCGATGTTCTGTAACTGACCTTTTAGTTATATATCAATCAATAAAGTTACTGGCTACCGAATTCGTCTTTTCGGTCCATATCACGTTTGTTTAAATCGTGTTTGGAACAAAACTTCTGAAAGGGAGTCGCGCGCACATGATTCCAGCTTTTACATAAATTCTTAAGGAGAAAGAGGAGGAATGCGAGGAGGGATTTTGAACATGTGATATGCCTCTAAGAATTCACTTCGGCTTCTTCGACTTTCTGCTATTGAAGACTGAATTACAGGGCCCTTTCTAACAAAGAGGAATGTCCCGCCTAGTCGATTGCTAGTCGCAGTAAGCGAGGAATTTTTAATTGGAATACTGTGCGCGATATTTACATCCTATAATGATTTTACTAAAGTTAGTGAAACGTTTTAGACTATAAATCCCTTACTTAATTGAAGAACTAAGCTTAATTGCCAATTCCAACCCAAGTAATAAGGAAGGGTAAGCTTCCTCAAGAACTGCTTCCTCATCGGACGTCCGTCTGGATCTTCATCTATGAGGAAGTTGAAATCTCCACTTCAGAATTTTTTAAACCATCTTCCGCAACCATTTTCTTTCATCCATTTATTCTTTTCACAAACAAAGTGATTGTTTTCATCCACTCAAACAAAATTATGAGCCACAAATGATTCTTGGGTGGTTCTTCCATTTTAACGAGGTTTTAATCAAGCATATTTTATCTTAATGGTTTTCTTAAATATGCCCCGGTGAATATACTGCGTTGCCATAATGCAAAGTACAAAGGTGCCATGCTACCAAAAATAGTTCGATAACGGCCACAAGAAACGGGGCGCGCGGTAACTCCGAAGCTTATTCGACGAAGTGCCAGGCGTCATAGTAGCGATTTAAACAACTGCACATATTATACAGATAATAACGAAAAGTAAATAAATTATAGTTCGAGATAATCAAAAAATTTCAGTATAATTTCCTGAAGGTATAACACATTCCTTAAGTTTAAAATTATGGTTACCTATCATAATAATCCTAATGAATTTGCCACAACCTCTCAGTAAATAAAACTTAAACCACTAATTAAACTCGAGAACTTGTGGAAAGTTCCCGATTGGTGATGACTCATCATTTTAATTAGTTTCCTTGAGGTCGAAAATTGTTCTCGGTAGTTTTGCAGATGTGATAAATTAATAACCAACGACCGACTGTCAACTTTTCTGTGGATAAAAATTGAATCAATTTCTTGAATTGTTGCTAATTAACTGGAGAGCAGAAGCAAGAAAAGTGGATTTATTGGCTCCCATGGTAACGTCACGTAGCAATTCTGAGAGACACAAGAATACGATAAAGTGAACAAAAGAAGGCAGTTGATTACAATTGGCATCGCAAAACACTGCTGCACTATAGACTTATTAATAACTTTTTGACAGTTTCTGGATCTTTTGACGAGCTTCTAACGATTCGTTTTAAGTGGCCCAGAGATCGGGATCGACAGACAACAGCAATAAACAATGTCTACGTTTTGTTTGTGGCAGAAAGAAAAATTTAATTTTTCTCCTGGATAACTTTGACTAGATTAAAGTACTTTATTCTAGTCAACAAATTCATTAAATTTAAACTAATTAAATTTGCATGTTTCGTACATTTAGCGTTTCCATGGTTGAGCGGTGCATTTAATGGCGCATTTGGCACGGCAGATAAACCCGTTCGTAAAACCAATTTGACGTTTTCCGATAAATATATTACGTATTACTCTCAAATATGCCTCAAAATTTTCAGTTGCAAAAGTTTAAATAAATAGATGCTTTTTAGCAATATTAGTTGATTTCAATGCCAGCAA
Organism: Anomotaenia brevis; assembly: GCA_030710315.1. Classification (NCBI taxonomy): domain Eukaryota; kingdom Metazoa; phylum Platyhelminthes; class Cestoda; order Cyclophyllidea; family Dilepididae; genus Anomotaenia; species Anomotaenia brevis. The sequence continues at coordinate 46,723 of JAUOZQ010000173.1, forward strand.
ATTTGTTAGATTAATGCAGTTATTTTCTTTACTGCAATATGCAATATTTTGTTTTGGAAAAGTCGCAACATTTCGAGTCGTCATTTATTAACTTGTTGTTACCGGTCTTATAATCACCTCAGTAAAATTCGCTAGATAACACAATTATTTTGTCAGAATATCAATACTCGAAAAACAGAAAGCATTTGAAGGAAATCACTGGAACGAAAGCATCTTCAATAATCTTAAAAATTTCTTAAAATAAAAAGTCAAGTTGTTCATAAATAGGAGGGAATAATCGATGTGTGCTGCCGTATCTTTTGTGCAAAGCACCTTGGGTCATACACTACGGCCATTATCATTTGTAAAACCAAGACAAAGTGAGCAATCAGTAATACTTTCTACCCTGTTGTACCAATAAATTTAAATATTCAGCTCTTCCTTGAAGACATGAAATGGTATACTGAACAGATCTTGCATGAGTTAGAAGCATTAGGTATCTTAAGCCATGTGATGCCTAAGTTAAGCACTTTGCAGTGATTTCAAGTCAACATTAGAGGAAACGTATACAGGCTGCCATTCATTAAAATACCATTGTTAGAAAATAGCCCTTTTTTCAAAAAGGGAGATTACCGGTCATCTTCTATGTGTGTGGTTAGGTTTAATTAAGTCTATATTTTCCTCGTTTCTCATTTCCCAAGCGTCCAAATCCCCTATACAATTATATTAGGCTGCATTTAGCCTATTTTGAAACAAAATTAAGAGATCTGAGCAGAATGTCAAAGTATAGCAAAAAATAATTTTTATTTAATAAATGAAAATAATTTATTATTATTTTTTGCGTTCTTAACTATATTAGATTTGTTATAACCCTTGGAAGTAACTCCCGCGGTTATAATATTTTCGGCATCAGCTGTAATATGCTAATGTCAGAGCCCATCTTAAGGCGAGGCCTTGAAATTCAGCCAAGAATTGTTAATTCGCTTTACCCTATTGCTGTCCGATATAATGCACCCCTACCAAAGTGTTTCATCCAGTACAAAGATTATTCGAATTATCCAGCATGGGAGGAAACCTTGAAACTTCAAGGTAAATTAGGCTTTAGTTAGCTATAAGGTATAATTACTAAGTTTTGAGCGTTTAAAAACTTATGAATTCTATTTACTATCTATCAATATTTTCTCTACAGATATGCGTCCACAGTCTCACAAGGTGCCTGTGATCTTGAAGGTTGTCGCCGATCAACCCATACCCCTATGCTGCAGTCTTTTTTACTATGAAGTCAGTATAACCGCTAAAAGCCAATGCGGGTGCGTGGATTTCGTTCCTACATCGGTGTTTATAGATTTTTAAAATGACAATATTTCTTTCACAGTTCCCTCAGGGTTGGCTTTTCTTTCGAGGAGTCAGACAAAGCAAAGCATCGCCGTAAGTTCGCTCGTGTTTTTCGGTTTGTGTTACATTTCCAGTCAACATATTAATGTCAAATTTTCTATTTTTTTGTATCTAGGTTACGCCAACTTTATTGGATACCATAGCAACACAGGGACAGTTTTTGTCAACGACGGCGATTCCTCCCTAACCGATGAGGATAGCGTAGTTCGTGGGCCACCTTTCGGAGTTGGAGATGTTATAGGTTGTGGTGTAAATTTCGTCAACAACTCGTTTTTCTTCACTAAAAACGGGATTTTTATCGGCACCTCTGTCCTTCAGACTAAATTGGTAAGCCTCCGTATTTCATCGCCATAAATACTTTTTAATGAGTGGCATTTTTAAAGAATCCTCATTTGTACTTCACCGGGTCTGTGTGTGCTTAAACTTTGTCAAATTTATTAATGCGATTTTCTGTATAAAGTAAATCATTCTGTAAGGACGCAAGGGAAAAGTTTTATGGGTAAAAGCCTGGGAAGGCTTGTATGCATGTTAAAATTTCTCTCAAGCAATTGACGATGCAAATAAAATTAATTAGTCTTTTCAGCGAAGCAAACGGTGATTTTGTAAATGTCTACCGTCACTATTCACCCGATGGATTAATTATTCTAACTTCAATTTTTTTCGGAGAAACAAAATGGAGGGTGTTGAAATTAGCATGAAATGCCTTTACGGCTATCGTGTCTAGACTCATATATTTGTCTTCTCAAATGCTTATCGATTTTCACCGGAATCTCCCAAGTTCACATTCTCCCCTTCAAGCTCCAAACGTCAGTCAAAGCTAAAGGTTGTTTTGTTTCTCACAACCAAATATCCACTCAATTTGCTCTGAAACAGATTTTATTGGTCCAACTGGAATGCCTGGGTGCTCATACTGTGCATTCGAAAGGGCAGTACAGGCCTAGCGGAAGGAAAGCGTCTTCTGTGGCCTTTTCAAGCATGTGTCTTCCTCTTGTCTAATCCCAACTGCACATTCCATTCTCCCCCTTTTTCTGCCCTGCGTACATATTTCTCCGCAATCAGCATCACGTTTGCAACAGGCCTGATTTACCCCAAATGGGGTAGAAAAGGAGATGATAATGAGCCCGTTTGGGCGGAAATCGGGGCTATTTTGAGACTGCCTGGTGCCATTGGTCGTTACCCGTGGATACCTTGGGCGGAGAAGGGCAAGGAGGCGCGCCTTTCCCCTCCTCCTCCTCCTCCTCCTCCTTCCCTCGCTTTTAGCACTTGCTGGTTGTCACAAAAATGCTGCTGTTGTAAACAATAGGATTTCGGCTTTTCTCGCCCGATTCTGGAAATTGGCAGTGAGTGGAAGCCTTGTCTACCTTGTCATTTATTAGGCACTGAAGCTGCCTGACGTCAGTTTGGTGTCTACTAGAGTAAACTCCACGCAACCTGGATGCGTGCCTGTGTGTTTGGTGTTCGTGCGAACTAGAACTACTACTACTTTTGGTGGAAAACTCCAACCCCACCACTACCGCTGCTGCTGCCGCTGTGTGTGTGTGTGGGTGCGTACGAGATTGGTGATTTTTTGCGTTCTATGCAAATTGTGCGCGCAGACTGTGCACTTTCCTAGGCATTAAAGTTGCCCATATCACAGCTCATAAGCGGGAGGAGAGGAGGGGGGGAAGGGGGGGTAAATTCAGCCTCTTATCGAGCAGTGTGACTTGCTGCTTCGGCAGTGCTTTGAATTTCGCCTGTGGGGGAAAGTTCACCGCGCCCCTGGGACACCTCCACATCCTCTGCTGCCCATTGATCTTTGCGCCGGTGGACGAATGTCGTAGCGCTTTCTGCGTTGACACAGTTCCTGGGCATTGCGTTTCCCCTTCCTCTCTGTCCTAGGGTGCATGTACTTCAATTTACTGTCCCCCAAAATACTTGTAATTAATTTGGATCTCGCAATTGAGGGTGGCGTAAAAGTGCAGGGTACGTCTGACTGAAGTGATGTCAAAAATTCCCCACATGAAAACAGTCCTTTTGCGTTGTCCCTTTTCTTGTCTTAATTTGAAAGTAGGCATTCCAAAATGGTGTCAAAAATGTGCGCTTTTAAAGATTTTAATAATGCGGACTTTGTTGGGGTTGATGGAATGAACGGTGCAAGCAGCAAACGCCTTCGCCTGAGTGTAGTCGGTGAAAAGGTGATGCGATGCGCTGAGAATGAAAGGGTGGGTGGGGGGGGGGGCGCCTTTAGTAATAATAATCGGCAGAATGCAAAGCCTGATACTCGTGGGAACGCTCTGCACACCTGTGTGTGTGTTGAAGCAAACAAGTGCAGGCCTAATCCCTCCCCCTGTCGACTTAGTGGTGCATTTATTGCTGTGGTTTTGAGTCAAGCCAGACTTTTGTTAGCAAAAACAGCCTGATTTGCAGCTTGCAGCCCCGTTTAAAATTTTAAGAGGAGGCGTAGCACATCTGTAGCTGTCTTGTGCTTGCTGGAAGGCGCTGTAAAACATTGCTCCTCATTAATAGGTGTCTTGGAGGCAATGCGCTGCCTGAAATGGAAACAGCCGATTCGCATTCGGTTTATTCACTCGCACGAACAAAGACAAAGAGAGACCTTTGGGTGTGTGTGTGCAGGTGTGCAAACCGGTTTCGTAGAATGGTAATCCGTAGTGCCTGGAAAATGATTCACTGCCACATGAGTCATAAAGGGGATGCCGATCCCATGTGCATTAACGAAACGACAGTCGAGGGTGCAGCCCTTACGAACCCACTTACGGGTAGTTGAAACAACGAGCAACCAACTGAATTCCGTTGGGTGTTATGTGCCGGCGGTGTTTACGTGTCCTGTAATCGGTAGGGGGACGTGACCGAACGAACTGAGCTAATTTAAACAGGGTTGCAGTTATGATTAGTACTAGAACGAATCAAAATTTTCGTGAAACATCCACTTGGTTACTGATGATGATTTGCGAAATTTAGAACTGGAAATGGACCAGAAATGCTCCTCAATAATGATGTTGAGGTGATCTGGGGATTGTGGTGGTGACCAGATGAGATGTTCAACTTCATTAGAATGTTCCTCGTGTCGACTTCCTTTAACACTTCTAGGTGCTGTATGCATGGGAACCGCAGTTCTTGAACAATCAGAGGATGATAAACTTGGTCGCCTGCTAAAATGCCTAAATAGTTTCGGCTGTTAAATCTTCTATGAAGGAAAATCATTGTCTCTGCGAGCGTATTTTCAAATCATCATCATCATCATCACAGAACCCCCGCCGCCATATTTTGCGGTTGGGAGAAGGCAGCAGTCTGGGTTGAATACTTCTTTTGGCTGTCTCCTTACCTAGTACACTCGACCGGAGGTCAGAAATAAGGTAAATCACATTTTGCCACTGCTCGAGGGACAGACCACACCACCACTCTAAACGCCCCTTTGAAACATTTGCCGTGTTTGAGAGCAGAGGTTCCGTGGAATCTAGCTTGGTACAGCCCTCGACGAGCAGTTTTTGTGGAAACTGCGTTCTGTTGGTGTTCATCGAGGAGCTCTGCAACGATTTTAGGAGCCGTGGTCTTGCGATCCTCTCTAACAATTCGATTTTTGAGTCCGACGGTCTCTCTCAGTCAACAACTTCGACTTTCAGCCAGACCTGTGCTTTGCGGATGGCGACGTGTTTCCTTCACTTTCAACGGCGGTAACAGTACTTCTTGAAACGCCAAGCATTCTGGGAATGGGGGGTCAGTTTCGATTGCACTAGCGCCTGCCGCCATACAAACACCAACAGTTTGGCCTCTGAAAGTCCAAGAGGTCTGCCATTTTCGCAAGGTTATTACCTACTTTTATATCTGTAAATAAGCATATCAAATAGAAAAACTAATAAACAAATAACATTAAAATATTTCACATTTTGATTATTCTAAATGTTGGGTGTTTCACTACGCCCGTATATGGTGTTTGGGAATTGTAGTGTGTGTGCGTTTATGGACACCTGTAACATCTGAAAACTGTGTGCCGACGGACCAAATCCGGCGGAATATCTGCCTAGCCTGCTAAAATCTCGTTTTTTTGTCAATTTAAACCGAAAATATTTAATTGCCATCGGGTTGAGTCATTGCCTTCAATAGAATCAGGTTTTCTGGGCTCTAAAGCCTCTGGTAAATAAATCACTGTAATCGAAACGCCTCCTCTCCAGAAACAGTGAGAATCACCTCTGTTGTGCATGCTGAGCCTGTCAGTTACCCTCTTCCCATAGACTCGCTCGCAAGCCTCTTCAGCACACCTATGCTGTCACCGTCGTCATCAGTTGATTCGTCTTGAGAGCCTCTTGTGTGTTGCGCTACGTGGAGCAATGTCCTCCTGCATATTTTCAACATACACCCTTAACATAAAGTGCGTAGTGAACGGAGTCCCATTTTTGGCAGTTTCTTTTCTTAAAAAAAGACAACATCGATTCTTGCGTTCCTTTGAGGATTTCCGTGTGTTTTGAACAAAGGAGGAAGACATCTGATGGACGTAAAGCAGTATTCTTGAAGAACGTCTTGCTTAGTCCTCAAAGAATGCGCTGGAGCCCATCACGTTGCTAAAGGCTTCCTCATTCCCTAAATCGATTCGTGAAGAATTAAAGATTTTGCCGACCCATTCGGGGAAGCGTCGAGGGACGTAGGTAGAGGCGTTGGACAAAATAATGGAAACACCTTGAAAATCAACAAAATATATTTTAATATGGTGTATGTCCACCTTTACAGCCTCGATTCTTCTCCGAGGTAGTGATTCATGCAACTTGTGAATAGCTGGTTGCAGTTCTTTTAGACAGGATGGCGTCGACGGAGGCGGAGATCGGCTTCTTACTTGAATCCCTAAAATGATGAGGTTGAGGTGGTCTGGGGTGGTCTGTGATGAGGTGGCCAGATGAGATGGTCAACTCCATTAGATTGCTGTATGTTTTGGTGTAATACCATCGTCTTGAAAGGAAGGTGTTGCCCTCCTCTTGAAACAGTTCTTGAACAACCATAGGATGAGGAACTTGGTCGCCTGCTAATAATTCATTCTTCCACGAAGCGGAATCATTGGCCAGCCCGGTAGATATCTAAGAAACAGCGCCGCAGTGAAAGGCAGCAGTCTAAATTCAATGCTTCTTTCGACTGCCCTAGGGAAATACCAATTCTGCTGGAAGTTTCTACTTCACCACTCTAAACGCTTTGAAACATTTGTGTGATTTTAATGCACCTGATCTCCCGGAATTTGAGCTAATTCTACCCGGTAATTGACGTTTTGCGGTAAAAGTCCACCTTGTGTCAGGTTTGAATGGCAGCGAGTGGTGCTCTCATTTGCTCCTTCTTCTTTCGTTGCCTGTCAGCTCAATCAAATTGCCAATTTTTGTGTAATTCGAGGGGGAGAAAGGCGTGAATGACAAGTGCCTACCTGCAGCGTTCTGGCCTTGATTGAATTAGTGCTTTTGCCAATCGGCGGTGGTTTTGGAAAATGAAGTAGCTACCCAGAAACCTGATCTGGTGCAGTTGGTAGACGGACAACAAAATCGATTGATTGTGTTGTCGTCGTCGTAGTCGTCAGAGCGATAGGAACGGTGCCTTTTATTTAATTAGGGAGTTTGCTGCAGGTAGAACAGGTGCCTGGTGGTTGCTATGAGTGTTGGAGTAATTAAATTAGCGCTCATTTAACTGGGTGAAGATGGGATCCAACTTGGTGCTTCCCTCCTCATCCTACACACAGTTAAGCCGTGAGTAATTGCCTTCAAATGGCATCGTAAAAACCCTGATTTATTCGGCTTCTAGCTGCCATTAATGACCACCAAATCATCTTTTTTTCTAATGTGTGTGCTCTAGAAACCTCTCGAGCTGGTGGTAGTTTTGTTGCGGACTGCTGCTCTCTGATTCTCTTCCAGAGGGGGAGCACCAGAGTATTTTGAGGCCAGAGGAAGTCGTCGCCATTACTCTTTGGTCGGTTCGTTTCCCGGAAATCGAGGTTCTAGACATGTCACTGGTGTACCTACCTACAGGTATTGATTCATAAGTTCGGAATTGTTGGTTAAAAAAGGATTTTAGCCGATTCTTCGGTTAAAACACCCTCACCCAGTTTTAGAGACGATGGAACTCGACTTCTTACTTGAATCTCTAAAATCGACTACCATAAGTGTTCCTCAATAGTATGTTTGAGGTCTGGGAATTGTGGTGGCGGGTTAGAATGTTCCTCGTGCCGCCATTCTGTAACAATTCTTGCTGCTGTATGGATTGGTTCAGCATTATCATCTTGGAAGATGTCGGCGTTGCCGCTGAGAGCAGAGGTTTTCTAATTTCAGCTCTCCGTGATGAAAATCCAGCTTCACGTGTGCCTCACGTGGAACAGAAACTGGGTTCTGTGTGTTTTTTTCTTGGAGGAGCTCTGCAGTGATTTTAGGAGCCGTGGCCTTGCGACCCTCTCCAACAATTCCGTTTAGAGCCAACAACTTCGACTTTCGGCCAGATCTGCGCAGCTTTGCTGAGGACGACGTTTTTCCTTCTCTTTCAGTGGCAAAAGTTATTTTAAATCACAATGATTGCTTATAATCTGTTCAAGGATTTTGATGTCAAAATGTCAGGTGTTTCCACTATTTTGTCCATCTCCTGATCTACAAAGCGATTTTTCTACGAGGGGACTCAAATCGAAAAGGGGGGGGGGTGGGGAGTGGGAGTGTCGCTTATGGATCCATAAATGACCTAAAAGTGTCTTCTCCTTACTCCTGCAGGCGCGAATGGTGACGCGACCGTGCGTGGAGCAGGTGGCGCCAGCGACAGCGCTGATCGCCAACTTCGGCCAGCGTGACTTCGTCTTCGAGGTGGCCCAACTTTTCGCCTCGGAGCGTGCCTCCGCTGTCGCCATGGCTATCGGAGACAAACTCACTCCCGACCTCGCCAATGTCCGCATGCAGAGGTGCGTCTCAATTCCCCCCCCCCTCCCCAGTAATGCTCTTGTTGCGCTCACGGCATGGTGATCGTCGTCCTTACCGAAATTAGTCTTTTCACGTAAACTAACCAAAAGTATTGACGTCTCATAAAGACGGGTCAAATTCGGTCGCTTTTTTCGCTGCTGTCAGCCTAAAAAGTCCTCTTGCATTGTTTATCACTTTTTAAATCAGTTTAGAGCCACCGTGTGATGAATACTGCGTTATCTTCATCAAAAAAACCGAAACTGAGTTAATTATCGGGTTTTCATAGACTCAGACGTCCTTCAGGAGCGAGGGAGGGAGAGGGCAATAATTCATAAACAGGAGAGTCCGATTAACGCCCCATTATTAATGTTGGTGTTAACGGTGTCACCGGGAATCGTGCCAGAGATTTTTATGCGTCTGACTGCTGCCTACTGGCACATCTTGATGTTGTGTCTGGGTTCGCATTCGTTTCTAAATTTACTCCCATCACTACTGGAACGTGACTGCGTGTGTGTGTGTGTGTGTGCGTGCGTGTTTTGTTTCTGCACCATCGAAAGCGAATTTCAAGCCATTAGGCGGAGCAAAAGTACTCCTCCCTCCCCTAGCTTCGCTATTTTTATCCCCAGGCTGGTACTGGGTCCCTGGCTGTGTTTCAAGGCCACTAAACGTCTATCGGTTCATCCGTTTTTAAAATTGACTAAGAGAGGCTCCAGAACATATTTTTATTTAGCAACTTGGTAAGTCAAGAAGCACCAGGCACTTCATCTAGGCTATTCCCGGGGTTTTGCATTAAGCTCTCCCGAGCTGTGGTTCATGTGATTTACGCTCACCAGCAGCAGCAGTCTGTGTTAAATGAAATTAACTGTTCATTAACAATAAAAACAACCCATTTAGCGTTACATAAATTGATCTGGTTGAAGGGGACATTCTTATTCGTGAATCAAAACTTTTTATGGCCCCAGTTGTCCTGCCTACCTTTTGTTGGCTGTTTAGTCACTTGGCTAGTCCGGAAATCTGGGTAGCTGAAAGCTGAAAGGCAACGCCATTTGCAAGCCACTATGCAGTCCATTTCCGTTGCCACAGAAAGACAATACTGGTAGGGAGATTTTAACAAGACTCAGGTTTTAAAATGACTCCGATTTCGTAAGGTGGAAGCGGTAGATGAAGATCCAACCGAACGACGCCCAGTTGAGTTTGATGATAAGGTGCCTCTTGAAGAAGCCTATCCTGCTTTATCGGATATTTCTTCCGAGGAAGTGGAAACCAAAATCTCCCAAAATTTTTCAATCTTTCATCAGCCCGTCTAACTAAATGGGAATGTCGACACATGGCTGGCTCGCATGGAAAAGTGCTTTGAAGTCTGTAACATGGCGGACGAAAGACAGCAATGTACCTATATTCTTCTTAGTCTTCCTGAGAGATTCTCCAAGAGTTCCAGAATAACCCCAGCGACGCAAAATTCAACAGTTCCCACTGGACAACGTTTTCAACAGTTTTTCCGCTGAGAGGCCCTTGGTGACCACAAGCTTTCGCAGCTGAGTTTGGTCAACGGGTGCTTTCTATAGTGGTGAAGGATCTGAATTCCCTTGAGCTCTCTGTCCTGGCAAGTTTAGCCGACCAAATTATGGAGGTAGGAGCTGAATCGAACTCAGCTTGTCAAGTAGCCCAAGTCTCTGACAACCTGACCTGCCACACAACTAACCCGACTAATTTACACTATCAACGCCCTTGTAACGCTACTGGAGGAGATGTTCAAACGCTTAATGACCCAGCTTAGCAGGCCTAGACCCAGGTTTATGTCTAGGCGTAAATCACGTCGGGGTCACCAAAGGCCGACGTCCACTCCCCAGGATTTATTCCGTTAAAAGCAGCAAAGGCCCGAATGGCTCTATCGCAAATGATTGGTGGACACATTCGTCCGCTTTGTAGTAGTCAAAGATAGCTTCTCTACTACTTCTTCGACCACTATCAAGTTTTTAGCCAAAAGAGGTGGTTATGAGCACAGCAGCAGCGGCAACTGCCTACGCACAGTTGCTATCGTTAATGCGCGTGAGCGAACGTACGCGTGCACGCGCGTCGGACAGACACTCAGACCTCGTGGTTGCCGTAGCAACGCGCATGGAGTCTGCTTAGCAGGTGAAAATGTCGCGTATGACTTTCAGATGTCAAACGAGGACTCCGGAGTTGCTTGACGCATGAATGCCTTTATTAGTAATGTAGCGACCGTTTCCGGTGTGCATGCATGGGGAAGCTGAATTGAGTTACGCCACTCCTCAGTCGTGAACGCTCCTTAGACCCTGGGAGGAAAAATTTAATAGATAGACTCGACTGAAGGAGGGCATTTGATCGATATTGGCTTGCCGCATGTCTGGGGTCTCTACGAGGTCCACAAGCAGTCGCATAACCAACAGCTGTTTCGTGATTTTTACTATTAGCGAAGCACCGGTTGCTTTCAATTAAGATTTATGTCCTAACGCAGTTATTGTAAAAAACTGCTAAAAACTGCGCAGGCAGCACGTCGAGTTGAAACCTGCCCAGGTCCGTGTACTTTACCAGTGCAAGTGCCTGAACTGTGCAAGTCTGTTCTATTTCTGGGAAGCTGCACTGCTGTGTGGTTTGTTCCCCAGTAGATGCGGTCGTTTAGATGAAACAACTGTGTTAAAGAGGCCCCTATTTGGATCCACCATCGAGGCACCATCTCTCTCTCGGTCTAATTAAACCTCCGATGTACTTTTGTGCCTTCGTCTGCACTTTTACCAGGGAGGATAGCTTCCCACGAAATACCACATCCACTCTTCACCCGCAGGGCTCATGTACTTTTTAGGGGGCACTTAAGAAAACTTTCGCGCATTTCTGTCCGTACTATAACCTGGATTCTGGCGACCCCACGTCGTACTGAATCACCCTTGTGTGGTTGTAGTCTCGTCTTTGACTACCTCCTGCGTCACGGCTACCTGGAGACCGCCAGCGCTTTGGCCAGACCATCTTCGACCACTACCACCATCACCACTGCCACTGCCCCAGCTTCTAACGGCGTCAATGGTACACCTGCTCTTGCCTCCGAGGCTCCCTCGACCAATGGGAACGCCACACCACCCTCTCCCGCTTCTTCTCCCACCGTGGAGGCTCCGACAGCTCTACCACTGACCACTCCGTCGCCATCAGCTTCACCAGAGAACGGAGTACCGGAGTCGTCGCGAAAACCCACCGCTCCAAATCGCCTAAGCACCTGCCATGTGAGTTCTCAGAATTCTGTGAGTAAGCCAAAGGAATTGACTAGTATTTGAGCTCAGAATACTTCGAAAATTCGGTGTTTAGTACTGTTGAAATCCTGCCAGTCACATGGTCTCTTTCTGCAAAAGTAAACAGTTTTTACTCACGGTGTGATTATCCTCCGCTTTTCTAGGTGATATCGACTGTCACTCAAAGTGTGAGTTGCCTCGTAGCTTGATTTTTTTAGCGCTTATTTCATGCGCGAAACCACGGATGGTCTTGCTAGCTCCGGCTGGTTAATTATTTAGTCCCGGTGTCTACTTTTATGGTCGGGGAAGCGTATTCCCTGCCTCGCCTGGCTTGACAGTGATTAATACACACCATCTATTTTTGCCCAGGCTAGGTTACTTTTACCAAGCAACAATTTTGCCAATGTTTGCGGGAATTTTCGCTCATTTTGTCCAGTGCATTGCACTAGTGGTTTACCCTTTCTCCCAAAAAATGGCTGCCCTTCTTTAGTTTACTGTAATATAAAGCTCGGAGTTATTGATGTAGCTTTGCCTCGAATCGAGCCCCTTTCTGAAATAAGATCGAGGCATTTACTTCAGGTAGGTGTTCACTGAAGGGCTTTGGTAAGAACGATGACGTCTGTCGATCATTTTCTCTCTCTCTGCACGTTCAAATCAAATAGGTTGTGAAGATGAAGAAGGAGGAAGAGGAGGAGGAACCAGCGTGGCATTTAATTAAACGCGTAGGCTGGACACTCACGTGCTTTGTCCCCCACCTTGGTCGGTCTGCCGTTGCATGTGCCTTGTCCAGGGAAGGCTCTTAAAATAAAGGCGAATCAGCTGTTTGTGGTGTTGTGCTTTCACCTAGGTACGGTCATGTGACTGCGTGGGAAACGGAGTCGTGTTTCTCGCGATGAATTTTATGGGTCATGCTCTCATGAGGCGAGCATCTGCGGTCTTTAACAGGTTTCCTTAATTTGGTTAAGGAAGTGACTGTGGTGAATGGAAACTCTGTTAATCGTATGTCTCCAGCTCCTTGCTTGAACAATCAACAAAATATATTTCAATGTGGTGTAGGTCCACCAACTTTTACGGCATCAATTACACCCTCGATTCTCATTGTTACTGATTCATGCAAATTATGGATTGTCTGTTCCAAAGGAATTTAAACCCATTCTGTTACACTAGCGCCTGCTACCATAAGAACACCAACAATTTGGAGTCTTTTAAAGTCCTGGAGGTCTACCGTTTTCATAAGGTTATAACCAGTTCTATCATTTATTTTAAATAAAAATATCAAATAACAAAAATATTGTGATATGTGAAGATTGTAGTGTTTACAACATATTCATAAGTCGTGGTGTTTCCATTATTTTGTCCAGCCACTGATGTTCAGGAGTCAACTAAGCTTCCTGAAGTGTTTCAACAACTTTTAGCGATACTAATGCCATTATTCCAGCTTTCGATTGGTCTGCAGTCCACTCACGAATAAGTCATGAACTCAAACACCTCTTGAAGACGTCAGCCACAAGAGACCAAACAGCTGACCAGATTGAATGCCTACTGTACACCAAACGCAACATTCTCGTTGCTCCTTCAGTGGTTCGCCAAAACTCCTCATTGGGTGATCTTATCGACACTGGTGGAGTTTGAGCCGCTCCTCAAGTTATGCTAATTGTGCGTGTATCCTTAAGCCGTAGCTGGTGACTTGTTCCACTGAATCTAATTATGAAAAAGTGAGTAAGGTGCATTAATGCGTCCCTCCTGCCTCAAATTCCACTTGCCTAAGGGACACTAGATGGTAGTGGTTGGTGATACCCAGTAAAAACTTCCACTGTCCTTGTGCACTGGGATGTGTCTCCGGTTGAGAGGCTTTTAACGCCTGAAGAAGTAGGCACGGGGAACTTGGCTGTGGAAACCGCGCTTTTTTTCGGTGTTATAAAAGTGTTTCTTTTGTTTGGAGAATAGCAGTTTTGCTAGAGCTGCTGATGCTGCTGCTTCTTCTCATGTACTTTTAGTCCGAGTGTTGGGCGTCCTTGATGGGAGAGAGTGTGGTTTAGTTTTACGAACCTTTGCTAAAATTAAAAGGGGTTCTTCTAATTCTTTTCGTGATTTAAGGGAGGAAATTTGAAACCGAAATGGTGGCACGGCAGTCAGGTTCATAGACGACTGGCTTTTGAAGAATTTCGGTGGAACCAGTGTTTTACTACCTCTACAATACGTCTTACTTAGTCCTCAAAGAATGCGCTGGAGCCCATCATGTTGCTAAAAGCTTCCTCATTCCCTAATTCCGTTTATGAAGAATTAAAGATTTTGCCGATCCACTCTGAGAAGCGTCGAGGGACGTAGGTAGAGGCGTTGGACAAAATAATGGAAACACCTTGAGAATCAGCAAAATATATATTTAATATGGTGTATGTCCACCTTTACAGCCTCGATTCTTCTCCGAGGTAGTGATCCATGCAACTTGTGAATTGCTGGTTCCACGGAGGCGGAGATCGGCTTCTTACTTGAATCCCTAAAATGATGAGGTTGAGGTGGTCTGGGGTGGTCTGTGATGAGGTGGCCAGATGAGATGGTCAACTCCATTAGATTGCTGTATGTTTTGGTGTAATACCATCGTCTTGAAAGGACGGTGTTCCCCTCCTCTTGAAACAGTTCCTGAGCAACCGTATGATGAAGAATTTGGCCGCCCAAAATGGTTAAATTGTCTCGGCTGTTAATTCTTCATCCATGAAGGAATATCAATCATTTCATTTCCAAGAAATGGAATGCCAGATCACTGCCGGTTGGAAGAAGGTAGCAGTCTGGAGTAAATGCTTCTTTCGGCTGCCTCCAAACGTCGTACACTCGGGCGGAGGTTGGTAATGAGGTAAACGACGATGATTCGTCGTCAGAGAAAATCACACTTTTCCACTACTCAAGGGACAGAGCAATTCTGCCGGAGGTTTCCACTCTACCACTCCAAAATCTTTGAAGCATATGTCGTCTTTGAGAGCAGAGATTTTCTGATTGCAGCTCTCTCGTGGTGGAATCCAACTCCACGTGTGCAGCTCCGGACGAAGAACAGTTTTTGTGGAAACTGGGTGCAGTCCATCCTCGTATAAACCGCGACAGCTGTATTTACTGATAGGCTTCTTGGTCTTGCAGTTTCAGTGTTTGACAACATCACCCAAGAATGAAAGAGGAAAACGTTCATGGCCTAGTAGTACGTCTTTTTTTTTCTCAAAAATTATTATACCGTTCGAGTTGTACTTTATATTTGTTATTGGTCGACCAAAACGAGACAGTGGCAGCAAACCTGGCCATGGGCAGTAAGGTAACTGTTGTGCCTTTGAAGTTCTACGCTTTCGAACTGCAAACTCTGTATTTGCGTTCGGAGGTTTTTCGAAAGAAGAACTCATCGTTGACTTTTTGAAACCGCACTCTGAATTGAATAGCTGGAGGAGTTGGTTTTTGTCTAGGGCATTTCGAAGAGGAGCTGCTTGTTGGTGATTGACTCTCATGTCTTGTTTGTATGTCTCTCTCTCGCGTCTTCTCTGCCCTCTACTGTCAGTTCCTCTCTACCACCGCCACCACCTCCTCCTGTTGTAAATCCACTCCTACTACCCCTTCACCCGCGACCAACTCCCTCCTAAGCCCGAAGCTGCGCAGGTGGGCCCGAAAGTGGAGTCTGAAGGAGATCTTCGCCAAGAACAACGGTGCCACCACTCCGTCTTCGCCGTCGCTGTTGTTGCGCTTCAGACGACAGCTGCCACCGCCGCCGCAGCAGCAGCCGCAACAGCAGACGGCGACGGTAAGTCACGCACAGACCGCGGTCTCCGTCAAACTAACCTCTGTCGCCACCCCCTCCACCATCAGCAACAGCAACCGTGCACCGCATCTGCGCCATCACTGCCACCGCTCCTGTGTGTGTACCACCACTTGCCTCCCCACCCCCCGCCTCTACTCCACCTCATCGAAGGTGTGGAAGAAACTCACGGCCCCTTTGACTCGCATTCCTACCCCTACATCCCCCTCTTTTCGACTCTTGTTTGCTGGTGAGAGACCTAGCATCCACTGTTGGTTGAACGACGCGAGCTAGTAGCGAAAAACTGTAGAGACAAATGCTGAAACCTTTGATCAGATGAAAAGCCTCAGTTCCGTTGCAAGTCGGCGTGAGGTCTCTAAGAAAACGAGGGGAGGCCAGTAGCGTTATGTCTACGCTTTCCCATTGGCTACTGATAGCCCTGGTTCAACCCGTCTCTCCTGCTAAAGCGGCTTTTGTGGGACTCCTTCGGGTTTTCACGGAGGGTTTCCTTAAAATATGGCAATCCACGGCTTCCCAACCTATCTGGAATGCCAGTTCTCTGTATTTTTAAACAGGGCTATGGGGTAGGACAGTTCTTTTGTGGTTTCGTCCATTTTTTGTTAAAAAATACCCACAGAAAGCCTGTAGCACCTCTTTCCACGGACAGTTTAGCGGAGGGTGGGGGGTGTCACGTGCGCGTTTTTGTTACGGTTGAGGGTGTTAAACATTAACCCCGCCTCCCGTGTCTACCTGTTGTGCCGTTTCCGCACCATTGGCACTTTCACCTACTGGGGGAAATCGATGTTCATGTGTAATGTCCCGTTTTACTCCTTTTGTTTGGCAGAGACGCGACTCTCTGGAATCGCCCATGACCGAGACTGAGTTCACGCCGAGTGTGGAAGAGCCTACTGGTGCTTCTTTCACGACTACAAAACCGAAGGAGGAAGAAGAAGACGAAGAGGGGAAAGGCAAGGCGGAGGAGGTGGAGAAGAGAGAGGAATGCAGCGCCCCAGGGGGCTGGGAATGCGGTGGGGGTGAGCGGTGGCCAGAAACACCCGAGGCAGCCAACCGGCGCATCCGATTGGCCGAGCTGATCTCTAAAGGTCACTACCTCAAGGCCATCGCGCAATTGGGCAGCGAGTACGCCGGCCTAGTGGAGACCATGCCCTCCATCGTCTTTATGCTGCGCTGTCGCCACTTCATCGAATTGGTGCGTCGTCACCCCTTTCTCCCCACCTCTCCCGAAACTAGCCTCTACCATCACCACCGTTTGGGGGAGGCGTTTGTTAGTACTTGCGCCGGTTAAACAGCTGACTACGTTTTTATTGGTCACTTGCCTCACGCGTCTGTGAACGCGTTTATTACACAGCGCTGAGTTCGCCGCCCTCAAAGGCAAATCCGCTGGGTGTGTGTGTGTACTTTGTGTTTATCCTCGGTATCCAGGTGTTCTGTACGAAGAAGTGCGCGCTTTTAGAATGTGGTTTTCCCCGCAATTCAAAACCCCAAACCACCGGTAATGCTAAGCAGATGACAAGCCTGTCTAATTCGAGAGGTGAAGCTGGTAATTCCTCCCCGAGTGTTTGCGACTGTGTTATCACTACCGACTGCGTTCTGAGATACACACTGGCGGCTTTCTTTTATCTCTTATCGAACTTGCGATCTGACAACCACCACCGTCTACCTTCGCGAGGGTTTAATTAGCCTGTCTGCTAGTTCTGCACGCTACGATTTGTCGTAAAGTCGACTAGACAAACAAACATTTTAGTAAAGGCAACAACCACGCTCTCCAGAGCCTAAGGTTGAGGTATTCAGGTGATTTCATTGCTAACGGGGAACAGTTGCACTCGCCTACTTCTCTGACCTGGTTGTGGACGTCTGTGGTGCAGGTCTATCCACCATAAAATGTGTTACACTAATGTCTAGATCGGTATACTCAGCTCGTTTCTTAGCGTTTACACAGACAGTACTTTATCACACTAATTGGTATGACTCCCATTCCCACAAACCATGAAACCAGTGCAAGCAAGAGCGCTAGCTCACGTGGGAAGACGCTGAACGCAACAAAAGTAGCGGATAAATTGCCACTTTCGTCTATTTTTCTTGTTCTTTGTTCTCATTAGTACACAGGTTCCACGTCATTTCCGTGTAGCACAATTTTTGATTTTTCAAATATTGTTACTCAATACTAATAAGTAGTATTGTTTTCAGCTATTCACGAGTCAGCGGTCAGGTGATGAGGCGGGGCAGGAGGTGGAGGAGGGGGCTGTGAAAACGCCTCAACCGGAGGTGGAGAGGAAGGCGAGTGCAAGCGGTCGAGCAGGCACCTTCAAGCGGCCCCAGCCGATGAGTTCTCCTGAGTGCTCTCCCGTCTCCTCCCCCGCCGCCACCGTCCATCAACCCGCAGCGGTGCGCAGAAAGTGCGAGGACCCCGCTACGACCCTGAATGGGAACGGAGCGACGCGTGTGGAGTGCGTTCGGCAGAAGAACGGCGGCGTTGTAGCTTCTCAGCCACCTCTCCAACTCCAGAAGCAGCAACAACAGAATGGTGCCTCCAAAGCGAAGGACAAGCCAAACACCGCCACCGCCGCCCCAGGAGCTCCCGAAAGTCTTTCCAACGGTTCGGTCCCTCACCAGAACGGCCACAACAATTCAAACTGTGTGCAGCCCAAACCAGCCCAACAGCAACCGCAGCAGTGCAAGCCTTGTGAGAACAGTGGCGTGCGATTCAACGGTGTCGCCAGCAGTGGAGCAACCATTACTTCGGAGGTTGCTCCGAACGGGGTGAAGGCGGAGAACGGCGATTGTGGTGGCCCCTGGGGTCCCGCGGACCTCAGCTCGGTGGTGCAGATGGGTCGTGAGTTGCGGGAGAAGGCCCGCGAGTTGCAGACCAAAAATGCGCTCTCCGCGGACCAAATCGCTCTTCTGCAGGTTCGTTTGACATCCCCTGATATCTCTTCCCTTTAGATGGTAGAAGAGGTGGAGGTGGACCTTTAATGCTGTGCTTTCCCGGTTCTTTAGGACGCCTTCAGTCTGATAGCCTATGAGAACCCTTATAAGAGCCCCTTCGCCGATCTCATGCACCCCCGACACCGAAAGAACCTCGCAGAGTCCGTCAACAATGCCATTTTGGGTGAGTCACACTTTGCAACAAAAGGCCCTTAGTCAGGCCAGTGGGGTAACTCGTTTCCTCTTTGTGTAGTGAACCTGGGGAAAGCGCGGTATCCGTTACTGGAGATCGGGATCGGGATGCTGGAGGAGATAGTGCTGGACGGTCGTGTTGGCGATCGATCGGGTCTCAATTTCACCCCCTCGGAGACAGGTCGTCGGCACCGGAAGAAGCACAACCAGGCCAGCATCTCCTCTGCAGGCAGCACACTGACCCCCTCGCACACCGTCTCCTCCTCGGTCAATATCCCCCCCTCCGCCTCATCCAACACCGTCACCACCACCGCCGCCGCTGCCGGCTCGGGGCGCACGCGACACCGCAACCACCACCACCACCATCATCGATCTGCGACGTCGTCGTTGGTGGTCACCTCGACCACCACGGCCACCGCCAGTGCAGCTACCAACCCCATGCCCTTCCTCACCAGTCTCCCGCTCGCCACCGCCACCGCCACCTCCACCCCGCCTCCCACTCATCGGTCCACCTCCTCCTCCACCTCCTCCTTGCGTCGCCGACTCCGGAACACCGTTGTCCAGAGCTCTCCGCGCGTCGGAGGGAATGAGGACGAAATCCAGGAGATCATCGTCAGTGGCAGAGGACTGGACTGGGCGACGGCAGCAGCAGCAGAGGTGGCAGCGGAGGAGGCAGATGAGGGCGAGGAGCAGACGGCTGCTGGGGCTGATTCCGGGGTCACGGTGGCAGTGGCACAGACTGGAGTGGCTGTGGGGACCACCACGACGACGACGTATGAGATCGAGGAGGTTCACGTGTTCCAGGAGGCCGGTGGCGCCGGCGGCAGAATCCGGGTGGATCGATACGCACCATCTTCTCCTCCGCCGGCTGCGCAGATGATGGTCTCAATGGCAATACCATCGCAGGCTTCGACATCACCGCCGCCGCCGCCTCTACAGAACCCCGTGGACGTGCGAGCAGGGGGCTCCGAGATCGCGGGATTCTTTCATCCAGTGCTCTTCGTGCCTCCGCTGCCGTTGACGAAGTGACTTGGCCATGAATGAGATATGGAACCCTCCTCCCCCTATCATTAACCCCCTATCTCTACTCTCTCTCTCGTTATATCTTACGGTGTTGTTGTGTGCGGACATTTGCTCGGACGGATTGGCAGACAGTAGACGGTAGGAGGGTGCCTCCGGCTGTACTCTCGAGTCTCATACCCCCTCTATCTTTCCCCCCGACTCGGAAAGTACGCGCACACAAACACGCTTACCCAGTTCCCATATTGCTATTATTTTCATTAAACTAACACACAAGCTCTCAAACACACACAAATCTAGGCTGCTTTGCCTCCTATTGGCGGGGATGGGGAATAGCTATCGATCGGGGATACGATGTCTCTGACAGCCGCATCAGTGGGTAACTACGGAAGGGAATCATGGAATTAGATTAACGCCTAGCAAAAGCATCGAAGAGTAGCCACCAATCTGCTATGGACCATCGATTAGGCCAATGAACACCGGATGGGAGCTGACGGCTCCTACGAAAGGAGCCTTTCAGATCTGTCTTCACAGAGGAATGAATTTATCGATTAAGGCCTTTGTTTAGAACCCGATGCAGGTTGAAAGTAACAGTTAACACCTATCCCGCACACCCAATCACTCTCTTCCACCTTCAAATCCCTTCGATCGAACTTCGAAGCCCCGGTCTCAAGGCTGTATTCGCATACAAGAAGGCAGTTTTATTGGCTATGTACATCCTTGGCACCAAGTAGAGGGGATTGCTGCTCCTTCCTCGACCTCACATACTTCTGGAACCTCTCGTCCAAGGTGCACTTGGCGAGATTCGAGAAGAGGTTGTCGACCTCACCACCGGCCGCCAGTTGGCCGAGGAGGAAGTGGCGGTACTCCCCCTCGCCCTCAAAGTCCCCCTCGGGCGGCTGCGAGACGAGAGAGGCGAATCGATCGTAGAGGCGCGGCGGCACGACGCAGTGCTTCATCAGAAGGCTGTCGCGCACCTCGAAGGGTCCGTGCCGGATCCTGCGGGCACGGCAGAGCACACAGCTCGAGCGCAGAGCCGCCCCAATGTTCACCATCAGGTCGGTCAGGAAGGACTCTGTCTCCGAGTGCACCTGCATTTCTGACAAATGACGGTTTTGCGTGATTTTTGTAGGCACCAAAGACAATCTAGCCGAAAAAAGCGCCATAAGACTGGTAGTGGCTCTGCTTAATCCTACGGTGAGTCAAGTGGCTGAGAGTCAAGGTTGTTGGCTGAGAGAGACCGTCGGAATCTTACAGAGGATTGCAAGGCCACGGCTCTTACAATCACTTCAGAGCTCCTCAATGAACACCTACAGCACCCAGTTTCCACAAAAACTTTTCGCCGGGAGCTGCACACGTGGAGTTGGATTCCACCATGGAAGAGCTCCAGAATTGGTCTGTCCCTCTAGCAGTGGAAGAATGCGAATTTCTCTGACGAAACATCGTTTACTACCTTATTTCCGACCTCCGGTCGAATGAACTCCGTTTAATTCAGACTGCTGCCTTCTTTCAACAACAAAACATGGCGGAGTTTCCTGATGATCTGAGGTGCTATTTCTTGGAAATCCGCAGCCTGGCCAATGATTTCCTTTCATGGAAGAAGAATTAACAGCCGAGACTATTCAGGAATTTTATCAGACAACCAAGTTCAAGAACTGTTTCCCGAAGGGGAAGCCGCCACCTTTTAAGATGATGATAATGCTCCAATCCATACAGTGCCACGAGGAACAATCTAACGAAGTTGAGCGTCTCATCTGGCCACCCCACCACAATCCCCAGACCAACTCATCCTCATTTTTTGAGGAGCACTTATGGTCGTCGATTTTAGAGATTCAAGTAAGAAGTCGATTTCAGCCGCCCCCGCCACTGAGTTAAAATCCCTTCGAAAACAATTCACAATTTGTATGACTCAATAACTCGGAGAACTGAGGCTGTAATTGGCGTGAAATGTGGATCTACAGCATCAATAATAAATATAGTATTGATTTGACAAGGTGTTTCCACTATTTTGTCCAACCCTTGTATGTTAACAAATAAATTAATGTTAAATTCACCCCAAAACGGGTGGTAAAAGCCTAAAAATCCTCCATACACTACGACCCTTCTTCCTCCGATCCAATTTACCTAACGTGAAGAAGGGCGGCTCAAAACTGATGCACCGAATCGCCTGAATGGAAGGCGGAAATTGCTCCAGCGAGCTGGGGTCCGGGGGTGCGCGAAGCGAGTACGGTTGGTCGGGCGATGGCTTGTGGTCCCAGTAGGAGGTCACGTGGTCTGGAGGAAGAAACTCCCGGGGCTCCATGAGGGGCTTTAGGGGGCGTTTGAGTCGCTCGGGATCACTCAGGGCATCGAAGGCCTTCTGGGTATTCGGCAAGAGGCCCGCTTGAAGCATTGCCGCCGAACGCGACTTGAACTCGAGGGAGGCGAGGATACGGTCTAGTTTGGGGCGCGTTATATGACCTAGATGGGGGTGGAATGAAGACCTATTCTGAGGACCTTACGCCAAGGAGATCGGTAAATCAACGAGCCAGTGGAAAGGCCATCGGAGGTAGCTTGGCCGAACATGCCGGTAAGGTGGTAGTACTTGGAAAAGCGCTCTTGGTAGACCACGTCAGTGAGAGCGTAAGCACCAGCATCACCCACGCCGATTAGCTGCAACCCGGATGCGAAATCGGGCAACGGGTCGATGAGGTTGAGGAGGACATCGCTAACCATGAACCGCTGACCGACAACTACCGCTTTGTGTTTAATTGTTAATAAACGAATTACCTAGGGGATTGTCAACTATATCAACTTCTGTAGTGATCACAGGGAGTGTAAGAGTTTCGTGTTTAGGTATTACTCTGGTACGCAGTCGTTCCGATTCCCAAGGTAACTTGTTAAATTCTAGGAAAAAAATTATAGATCATGTAAACAAACCTGACGCAATTTTTTGTGCAATTCGACGCCGAAATTTATTAATATCCTGACCTGGGGGTTTATATATTGATAATAAACCCTGCAAGCACCTAAACAGCTCGACCCTTCGAGCCATCGAAAAATAACACGGATCTGAGCGAGCCCCAAGGAGTTAAACTGTCACTAAGGTCTTGTGCTAGAATAAACAATTCCCGGTAGCTCTGAATTTTAAACCTGTTTTCATTATTGATGGCAAAAATTTTTATATTTACTGCAAAAATTAATCGGTTTATATACAGTTGCATTTACTGAGGCTATCTGGTATTAATTTCACAAATTGAAAACATTTATAAATCTAATAAATTTTAAGTCTAGATTTACTCCTGCAATACAATAATTGACTGTTATAGTGATAAATTTACATCTACATGAATAGATGCCGTTCAATTATTGGCAATGTCAATATCATTTCACAAATCTATTATTCAGTAACTACAGAATTTTTCACATGCTGGTCTTATCATTATCTTTTTTTTCTATATTTGATCTTATAAGACTAATTTATATTGCTAAGCATATGAAAGTACGCATTCGTTACCACATAAGAAGCTCTATTTTCCGCTTTCTATCTTTGCAATTGTCGGAGATATTTTGATTCGCATTTACAATATGGAGGTCTAAACAATCACTTTATTTGCTAAATATGACATTTTTGGGATGATTGCATATCTTGATAAAAGTCACAATGCGGTGTTTACAATAATAGTGTAAGAAGTATTCAATTTGATCATGAATCAAAATATTTGATAAATACTTTGTAGTTAAACTAAATAGAGAAATTTGAGCGACCCTGCAAATATGTGCTTGCAAAAATCTTAATAGCATATATGTCAGTTGTATGACTTTGGCATTCAGTCTTTTTATGGTACTACGGATCTTTAAAAAAATGTATACCCTTGAAAACATTTGAAACATTTCTGTTCTTATAGGAAAAATTGAGTTCTAAAAGGAAGAAAATTTCCAAATTAGGCTAGTGATCGCCAATTAAATTGACATTTATTAGGTTGGATTGACCCATGTGATATTTTTCAATAATGAACTATTTCTGTTTCAATAACTGACTAATTTATTGATCGATTTAATGTGTGAATATATTAGGCAGTGTAATGGCGCCTAATGCAGCTTACAGAAAACTACAGAAGGTTCAAGCCAAAGAATTAGCAATATTGCAAAAACTTGCAGAGGATTATTTAAAGGATAAACAACAAGTGTTCCGCCTTCTGGAGAGATTTCGAGAGTGGTTTGCAAACAATGGTGAAATTGTTCAGTGTACAATGCTTCAAATTGATTCGAAATTCGGGCTCGATTTTGTAAGGGACATTTTTCAAGACTGCCATGCAATATTTAACGATGTTGAACAGTTCATAATCCACCAAATTATAACTCATCACGGGGACAAAGGCTTCTCCTTTGCCAATATAATCGGGTTGATGTCAGGCATAAAAGCCGGGAAAGTGAAAACCTCTGACCCAGCTATCGGAGTACTAGAATCAAATAATGTGTCAGTAAATGTTTATACGATTAATGGCTCAATTCCGTATAATCCACTGAATATGCATTTTGTAATGGACAGAAATACAACAATTCAACAATTAAAAAACGAAGTAAAGGCCGAATTCGAATGGCCCTCAAGGGAAATCAGCATATATCACAATCCTGAATGTGACAAACTAGTTGAAGACAACGTGAAACTGAAGGATTTAGTTGGTGAGTGTACCGAGGACAAATCGGCTTGTGTGGAATTATATATGGATTATTCAATGGGATTTATCGATAACCCACTGGTCACATGTGACCATTACTTCAGTGATAGGACTATTGATACGATTTCTGATATTATATGACTAATAAATGTGTGAATTAAGGAAGCCCATAAGTGTTATGCAAACGATTTTCAATTCGACGTTGACGTTAAGCATGTCCTTTCATTATACAACAAATGTTAATGACAAAACTTGCCCATGGGGAGTGAAATTTTTTCAGATTTCGGGTATAGTAGCAGTATAAATGAGAGGTTAAGTCTGTTAGACATTGACACATTTCGCCATGAAACCGACCAAATCAGTCACCATAGGCTCGGAGACCCTGAATGACACTTACAAGAAACGGGTTTTTAAATTTGCGGCTGATTAACCAGTGTGCAAATGTAGCGCCTCGCTGTCGACAAAATGCCTCAAACGAATGGTTAAGGTCATAATCCCAAATCACACAAACCAAGTTATCCCTTTTAGTAAATTGTTGTATGCCCAACTAAAAGCTGTTCATAGTAGTGAGAGAAATCGTGAATACAGATTATACGAGTCTATTCTGTCGGTATAATTTCATAACTGATCAGACCTTCATGGATATCGCAAACCTGATAATGGCCGATTATTGGGAGGTTTCCAATAAACCATATTGCAGTTTTAGAATATAATGATAATGCGGAGCATCATTAGCTATTTCACACTGTCCTATAATCCAATTACATTTATACTGAAGCTAGGTAACGTTAAATATAGGCCATGACCACTTATTACCAGCTCGAGATAATCGACAGGAAGCGAGTCGCTTCAGAAGAGTGAATTGAGCAACCTTTCGTCAACTGACTCCTAGAATATATTTTGCTCAAGCTCTTAGGTATTTACTATCAATAAACTGGATTTATTATTTTAAATTATGGCAGACAAAGTACCGTTGTGCCTAAAAATTATTTATGACATTTAAAATGAAAGTAACAACCAAGATTTATCCACGATAATCATTGCGGTCCTCATTACACGATCATATATTAAATAATAATATCCCATTTACTTACATGCTCAGCACAATAACATATAGTTTGACCGTTATTAAGGGTATTTATATCAGATTTAAAAGTCAATAAATTGTTTGACATTTCTATATATTGTTAAATAAAATTCCACAGAAGTCCTGGTGCAAATTTTAAAAAGCTCGTCGTAGCGAGGCACTTTTGTGTATCTAAAGGCGTGTTAGCGTTACCCGTCGCCCTTGATCCAAAATGCGTCGTCCTAAAAAGGTAGTTTTTAAATAATCATCCATATTTTTAAGAATGAAAAAGGAACCGCCGTAGCTTATCTCAGTCAGAAGCAGGCTATGCGACGACTTCAGTTAGGTCTTTCTAACTTTCGGCGTGTGTGCATTCTAAAGGGGATTTACCCAGTCGAACCCAAAAATAAAAAGAAGGCCGGTCGTGGGAACTCTCAGCCGAAAATATACTTCCATGCTAAAGATATAGCTTTTCTCGCCCGCGAACCCCTGATTGATACGTTCCGCAAGTTAAGAGTTCACCAGAAGCGTTTGAAGAAGGCACGAGAAAAGCTTGATCGCGATAAGGAGTACCGCTTGAGAGTCAACAAGCCTACGTACACACTACATCAGCTTGTTCGTGAACGCTATCCGACTCGCGATGACGCCCTACGGGACTTAAGCGATAGCCTTAATCTTGTCTTTCTGTTCTCGAGACTTCCTCGCATTAGACAGTTTCATCCTGCATTGATCTCGTTGTGTCGGAGATTCTCTGTTGAATTCCTGCATTACGTCATCGCCCAGCGCTGCATCCGGAAGGCCTTCATCAGCATTAAAGGCTTCTACTTGGAAGCCGTCATCAATGATATTCCGGTTGTTTGGGTCATTCCGCACCAAACCGCCACTCACACACCCACAGATGTCGACTACCGTCTGTTAGCCACTTGTGTTGAGTTTGATGTTACCCTCATCGGTTCGCTGTTGTGCAAGTATGTGGACATATTTTCTGTTTTAACGTTTTTCTCTAGTCTTTACAAGCAAGCCAATCTCCTCTACCCTCCAAAGTTGAGTGTTCTGAACATCAACGACCCCACGTTCTCCTACTGTTCCCCCCAAAACGCCCATTTTGAGGTTTGTTGGGTTAGTTTTGCTTAATTTGGCACCCCCTCTAGTACCTCTCCTCCCTCTCGATTCCAATCAAACGTTTGGAAGAGGGGAAGGTCGATTCAACTCAAATCGACGACCTCACAGAACTCCAAGTACGTTAGCCCACGCCTTACTGTCCTGGTTCATTATGTTTGATCTTATATTCAATTCTTTTCGTCAAGGAAATCGACGATTCGGTCACGGCGGCGTTGAACAAGCAAATCGCGGACCAGAAGATAAAGCACCTATTTGAGGGCAAGCGCTTCTTCTTTAACCGAGAGGTGCCCAAGGAGGTCCTCTCGGTCATTGTCCGCTCCTGTGGCGGTGAGTGCAGTTGGGATGCCATCTCCGGTCCCGGGGCGACGTACAACGAGGAGGACGATCGTATCGACTTCCAGGTCGTCGACCGACCCATGCACCACATGAAACCCACCAGGTAAAGTCTTTCCATCATCTCTCCTCGATTTAATTGCAGGATTAATGTTGAAAAAGGGCCTGGTTGGGTAATAGTAGGGAGGGATGATCCTAAGAGTAACTGTTGGGTTTCTGCCCTCCGCCGTAGGGCGTATGTGCAGCCGCAGTGGGTGTTCGACAGCCTGAACGCAAGTCGGCTGCTGCCGGTGCAAGACTACCTACCGGGGGCGTCGTTGCCGCCGCACTTGTCGCCCTTCGCGACGGTAACCCCGGTGGGAACGGGGCAGCAAGGCCTGGCCGACGCCCTCAAGGCGGCCGGTGGCGTCAGCGCAGCCCCCGGCTTCGGCCCCGGCTCCGTTCTCTATCGCCCGCCCGAGGTCGACTACCTCGCCGGCCTCGTTTCCCTCGCCGAGGTTCGCTGTGCCTCTGTCGCCACGGCGACCGCCTCTGGCAAGGAGAAGATGGATGTCGCCAACGACGACGAGCAGGAGCAGGAGGAAGGAAGTGACGAGGAAGAGGCTGGTGAAAGCGTCAGTGAGGAGGCCAAGAAAAAGAAGGACAAGAATGCTCGCAAGAAGATCAACAAGGCCCTCAAGAAGGGTAAACCAACTCCCTTTTAAGAGGTGCTAGTTGTTACTCTGTCTGGTATAGGTGTAAGATTATGTCGTCCAACTGTGGGGAGTTTCTTGGTTCAATAAGGAAAGTTGGGGCAGAGAATGACGGCTCTTGACGGTGTGAATTAGACTCTAAAGTGTCTACTGGTGGTGCTTTACAGGCAAAAAGGCCGTGGTGGTGCCGGGTAAGCCGATGGACGCCCTGAGCCTCAGGATGGCGGAGCGGGAGGAGGCGAACGCCCAGCTGAAGCTGCGCGAGATGATGCTACACAAGCGGCACAAGAACCTCTACAAGAAGATGGTGCACGCGCGCAAGATGGCGGACAAGGACGTGCGGCAGCTGGCCGAGCGCAGACAGGCCATCGAAAAAAGCAAACAGACGCCAACTAAGACGAAGAAGTGCAAAAAGACCACATAAACATTTATTACTACTGCTTACTTTGTGGTCTTATGCCTCCTTTTGTATGAAATACATGTGTGTGTGCTGTGTACAACTTCACCAGTTTATGCTATTAATGAGGTCTTCGAGGGACTTTGCGGTGGCGTAGAGCCTCTCTTTCTCGTCGTCCTCGATCGACTCGAGCATGATGCCCCGCACTCCGTTTGAATTGACTAGACATGGCAGGCTCATGAAGATGTCCCTGTCGATCCCCGGAAGATCTTTCAGGAGACCATCGTGCTAAAATTGGTGTCTCAGTCTAGAATGGGCTTCCCGTACCTTGGAGTGCGTAGAAAGGGGTATAATGACATTCATGTCATTCAAAATGGCCTCGCAAATGCTACAGGCAATGAATCCGATGGACCAGGAGCTGCTGCCCTTTACCTGTTTGATGGACTTGTTGCTAAAATGATGAGGTGAGATTGGCCTAATGCGAACTTAGCCACGATTAGTTCAGGGATGCGGGAGTAGCTCTCAGAGTCCTTTTCCGTTCCGAATTCGGGGTAGACCTTCCTCACATTTATGCCTCCACAGTTCACGGAACTGAAAATGGGGACTTATTACAGAATACTAAAAATTTAGCAGAGACAACAAACCGGCATCAGGTCCATGTTCACCCAGGACGTAACCTCTGAGGGTGTGGGGACTAACATTAAGTTTGTGACTGATTCCGACACGAAAAGCTGCCGACTCTAAAACCGTTCCGATTCCGAAAACTCGGTTTTTTTCAAAACCACTCAGTCGCCACGCGATGTAGCACATAATATCAACTGGCTCAGATACGACAATGATTATACTCTTGGGACTACTCTCCACAATGTGGGGTATAATTCCTAAAAAGCATTATTATTTCAAAGATTTGGTCATACGTTTAAAAGTGTCAAGACTGCGCTGGGCGTGATCGAGTTTACTTTCACCATCGATTCGTGGAATACTTTCACACATAATTATGATGGTCGAATTCGACACCAATTTGTAATCTTACGTAAATGCTAAAATATGCTTTTTACTTGCTCCGCCATAAATTGAACATCCTGGATAATATTCAGCAGCACTTTGAAGATCTTTAACTTCCGCTTCTATCATTTCTTCGTTTAAGTCAATAAGGGAGAGCTCTGTAGCTAAACCCTAAAAATATTTGAAAAATTTCGCATCACTTTTGTCAAAATACAGAAGGCAGCTGCCATCCCCTCACGTCCACAGCCAATAATTGAAATTTTTACTCGTCTATACTGCACCTTTCTATCAGCATATATGGGCATATACAATTTATCTTTAAGCATTTCCATTTTGATAGCTTATTGACTTGCGTATCTGGCTGTTATCGTTGTGGCAGATTTAAAGTATCTACAATAAACACAGAAAAATAGGAACTGACCTTTCGATTAAAAAAGTGGAAGAAACGAATAGATTTATTTTTGTTTATCATTGTCTTACGTGCATGCCCCATATTATTGAAGTTTCTTATACTGAATGGATTTCGAGTGAGGCAAATTATTGACAAAGGATAAATAAATGCTCCTGTTCAAAGAATTTTTCGGTTATCGAAAAATGTTTTAACTTTGTTTACGTCTTCTAATCATCTAACTTTCATTCACTCCCCTCATTTTAATTAAATATATCATCATTATGGCTTAACTTTTTCTTAAAAAGCATAAAGATATAAATTAGCCTAGCCTGATCGGAAGAAATTCCCTTGAACTGTAGCAAACCATTTTTTTATTTTCAACATGGAGATAAATCTGATAATCTTTCTCAATAGACTCTATGCTAGGTTCCAGAACTCAATTTCAACGTTTTACAGGCATGTTGATCTTCTATTCACTGCGCCGCAATTTTCACTCAAAAGTAGAATCCATTCAGTCAGGCAACGCCACTACTTTTCCGCAGAGTGGCTCAAGACGCTCTAATGACCGATGCTTCGAAGGATTTTACGCGATTTAATTCAACAACACGAATTAATATTAACCGCAAGGCAGCGAGGAGTAAGCACCATCTGTTTTACAATACGTTGTACATGCAAATGTAGAATTTCTTCAGCTTTCGTTCGAAGAATCAGTTGCTATAGTGCGTGAGATCTATTGGAGGATCCGCAGCACGGATTATGTTTAACCTTCAACAGCAGAAAAGCTTTAATTTATTTAAAATCAAATTAAAAATTTACTTTATGAATGGTAGAGGAAACGGAATGGCTTTTTCTCTACCGGAGCTTTAAAATTTAGTTTTTCTCAGGTACAATTCATGGGATGATTATTTCTTAGACTTCCTGAGCAGAGATAGCGCTTTAAGGTTTTTCTGACAACCCTATCTCAAACACAATAGCTCTTTACTAGAAGACTTGTATATACCCTATTTCTTGTTTGTAAATGGCTTTGTGAAGTAAAATTTAGAAAGAAAACAAAATGTTATACGGAAGTGGCCATCAATCAGCTGTTTCTCCCTCGTCATGCTGATTTTAAATGCTTCAGTTCACAGATCGATAGGCCACTTTGCCTGAGCGAGAACACTTTTGCCGACTTGTGAAGTTGAGTTCGATTGTGATAGAATGGGTTGTTCAGCCTCGTCGCCACAAGCCGTCGTCAACGAGCTCACGGCGATTCAACAGAATCAGGACGCAGCCGGGGATGTCAATCCACCGGGAACCCCACTGAAAGCTGAAGACGACATCCGTGTTCCAGCCAATACGCCCAACGAAGGCAACCACATCGAGTCAGACGAGAATCCCGATTATAGGAAGGACTCAGCAGAAGTACATGACTTTCAGGGTGCAGAAACCATGGTCACGAAGAAAGGTGGCCTGGTGTTTGAGATAAACTTGGATGTCGATAAGGAAGTGGGCTTGGACATGTCAAAAAGACCTCTCCCGAAGCGTCTCAAGGTAAATTACCAAGGGAAATATGATTTTCTTTCTTAACAGCGCCTCGAACCCCTGCCTGGTGCTCCGAAACTCACTGCTGAAGAGTTGAATGAGAAATTGGAGAGAGCAGAGCAAAAGCACCTTAGAGTGAGCTCCAAAAAATATATATATTTATTTATTATTTTCACTTTTACATTTATTCGTATATTAACTCTATGTTATTTTGGAATAATAGTAATAATATTTCTAACCATACTGTTAGCTACGAATGAGCTTTTAAACACCTTAGTTAGCATCAACACGTTCCAGATTAAAGTTATTTTAAAAGTTTCCAAGAGTAATTTATCGCATAAATGAGAATTGTCGAAATTCCCAAATATTCGAAACCCATGGAACTGAGGGACTATGCACTTTTACACCCAACTTTGTCCCATTTAGTCCACCTGATTAACTTGAATAATTAAAAATTGTTGAACGGAATCGAGCCGTTAAATGCCACTCACGAAACGGAATCGATTTTTCAAATACTTCTTATTTGAATTCACATTTGCATTAGCCTTACGATAACTGTGCAAGTTAGATCAATTTCACGCCTTTTGAAAGTGTTAAGCACTATTATTAATTATTTATAGATACCAAAAAGAAGTTATTTAGTGTGATCACAATTTATCTTAAAATTGTACAATAAGAGGAACTATTTGTTAGCTTCTTCTTATTCTTCGTATCTAAATGGTCAAATTTGACAGCTAGGCATAATTGCTTCCTGGGAATTGCAGCTGCATCTTGCCGACTGGTTTCAAATATTATTTTACAAACAATTATTCTAGCTCTAGGCTAGTGCAAAATCGCTGAATTCGCTATTGCAAAGCTAGGCACTGAGATCGTCATACTGGTCATATAATGCTTTACTACTTTTCAAATCCTTTCTAAAATCGAGACCATTTAATTTGCTAAGATGACAAGCTAGTAGAACGATTCAGACATTTGTGAATACGGCCCTCAACTGCATCATGAATCACTGCCTTCTAGTGTTTACTCCTGTCAGGAATGACGTTGAATAAATGACTTTTTGTTGCTCCAGGCTCTGGCAATGAGAAAGTCGCGCATAAGGAGACACATCGGTAAACAAGCTCCGCTAAAAACAGGCGATGTCCCTCTTAAGGTCGGTAAACCAATTTATTTTGCGCATTTTAATAGATTCTGGGTAGATAATAAATCTGTAATTCTACGAAGATTTCTCACGACAGCTGTCGAACGCTTATATGTAAATATATTCTTATTTTATCCATATTTTAGCTACCATCTGGCATTTAAAATCGTTTTTTCAGAATCATAAATCTAAAGAAGACGCAGGAAAACCCACTGATTCTGGAGCTGACCAAACTGGTAAGTTTTATGTACAATTTGCACTATTTACACAAGCAGAGAATCGTCAGTAATTTACCTTTATAACATTCCAGAGATATACCGGACTTTAACCAAAAACAGTATATTTTACCAATAGGGAATTTTTATGTAACATTAAGATCTGTTCTATTCTTACTACACACCAATTAGATAGTTCATAAATAAGAAGGCTTTATTTAGTCTGTGGGTCCGTAAGAGCTGAGAACCGCTGGTTTTTTCGGAATTCTGATTTTTAGAAATGAATGTAGACTTTATTGGTCTGATTTTGAGGCTTTACCAACTAAACAATACGTTATTATAAGTCAACGTGATGAATTAGTGTATAATTCTACCCTACAGACGGATCGCGTAGTAACTACTACTCTGTATTGAAAGGGGTCCGTAAGGTCATGTAAATGACTTAAACAACAATGCAAAATACGATATTGTTTTAAAGAATAAAATTAAAGTATAGTTCGTAATAATCTAAATATTACAAATATAATTTTCTGATTACATAACTGTCTTCTTGACTTCTTAAAACGCAGGTCCAGCTATTCCCGACCAACCTGACAACAAAGAGACCTCAGAAGAGGGGGCCAATGAGGTCTCAGATAAGCCACATGACAGCGAGAAAACGGGCGCCGATTCGGAGGAGCAGCAGCTGCCGAATTTCGAGGTGGTCGACCTTAACAATAGCAACTGCAAGAACACACCCGCACTCGCATTGGCCGCTGGTCGCCGCAATCGATATTTTCTCAAACCCCTTAGAGAAGTGACTGAGGAGGAGGAGGAGATAGAGGAGCTGGAGTTTTCGGATTGAGAAAGTGTGTGGTCCCCTCTTGCACTGCCAAACGTTTTTTCTCATGCTGTAGTAGGAATTTGATGAATGCCAGTCTAGAGGTGAATAAATTGACAAAATGATAATACCGCACTTATGTCTATGTGGGTGGGTGTGTGATTGGGAGGCAGAAATGGTCTCAAAAGGGAATTTCTTCTGTTTATGAGGATAAATTATTCAGGCAACTGAGTTGCCCTTCTTGAACTCGCAAAAACATTATGGACCATTTCAGTAAACAAATTTCTTTATTTACCGGTAAGTTTAAATGTTTCTACACAGCTCCATTAAACAATATAAATAATCTTTAAATTCTGTCCAATCGGTATAGAACTTATTTAATGCTAGTTTCACTTTTCGTTCTTGAAAAAGCATTTCTTTGTGGGCTTAAAATTCACCTGAATATACCAGCTGGATGCAGTCTTTTATTTGGTCTTTTTGTGACAATACAAACTGCCCCGCTAGTGAAATGGAAGTTGAAAGCAGAATTACTAACTCGATCAGGCGGTACACAGGATGTCAATTGTCAACTCGTGGTGGTAATTACGTAGATCTTAGTTAATGAATACAGTTGACAAGCACTCCAATTGTCTAATGGAGCCTGCTTCTGTTTGGTTTTTCCTCGTCTGATATTGAATTTTCTGTTTCGAATAACGTTATTTCCCTCAATCACGTTTGTCTCATTCGCTTAGCATCCAAGATGAGCCATTTGATTGGCAATTAATTGATGCTAAAAATCATTTGTCGATTCGGTGGCTGCAAACCCCAACGGCCAATCTTGGTAATGAGGCCACGCTGCACGAATATCCAAGTTTTGGGATAATCTTTCTTTCTGAAAAAAAGTCTATGATACGTCTTGATGGAACTGTGAGCTGTAAAGTTTTTCACGTTCGAAAGAGGTCAATCTGCAAAATATATTGCCTTATTAAAACCTACCCACTTGGTTAAGGTTTTATCAAAATAGGCCTGTCGTAATGGACTTGCGCGGATATTATTTATATTTACATAAGAACAAATCATTTTCGGAACAATGTTTCGTACCTTTTAAATCCCGGAAATAGGTATATTTTTAGACAGCAAATCTTGGTCAGGCCAGATGCTAATGAAATTTATTCACACTGTCGAAATTTCCAGCTAATTTTATGAAAAAATAGGAAATGAGTTATTTTTAATGGCAAGCGAAGTGCACCGAGGCGTGATGTTCCCCAGTGCGCTAACCCAAAGAACAATATAGCGGAGACGCAAAATTATAAATAGACGCAACCATATTTCAACCTCGTAGTGATTGTCCTGCTGGCCAATCAGATAGGATCATTCAAGTTCCGACAGACTGAGCTTTACGAGCTGTGTACTTCTCCCAACTCGCGGATTGTAGTGTTTGAACATAACAAGTGATGTTTAACAGGAGACTTAATAAATTTGGATGCATCCTTACACCAAATCCAATTAGGGCAGTTTTAGCCGACACTTGAGTGCCTTTGTCCGAAATGTGATAACTATTACCCAAAGCTTTGAAGTAATCTCATTGTGTCATCCTTAATGATGTACTGTTTTGACGAATAGCGATTAAACCCGCTCAGGACACCAATTGGATCAAAGAATTCTAGGAACTCGTGACTTGATGACTACGGTGTTGGCCTCAAGAGTGTCAACCCAGAAAGCCCTGGAAACACACCACCGTTGACCGTTTTTTATTTACTATTAAAACCCCACCCACACGCTTTATAGTGTGTACACACGTTCAAATACACTTAAGCGACATATCGACAGAGCGGGAGGACAGATGGAGAGAGAGACGGGGGACGAGGGGATGTGGAAACATGTCAGCAAGAGGAATTGAGATCTCGTTCATCTCCATGATTGTGTGTGGTGGGACTCAAAAGCAACACTCCTAGATGGCCGAGGGGTAAATGCACACATACAGTCGGGGTGGCAGGGGGGTGGAGAGGACGACTGGTTAGACATTTTTCGTGGGTTGCGTGTGTGTGTGACTGGCTCGGGCAGTTATGTACAGGAGGCGACGGCGATTTCCCTCCGCCTTAGACGAGAAGTGGGTTGCCCTTCGATGGCAGCACTGATCCCAAACTCGAATCTGTAAGACGGACAATAAGAAACACATGCTAGCAAATTACAAAAATGATTCCGCAGCCCCTGCCGAGTTGGCTCTAGAGAGAGAGGGTGTGGTGGGGAGGGACGTACCGTCGGTGGCGGAGGTGGGGACGATGGCGGAGCGGCGTTTGCTCTGCTCGAGGGCGGCGTTGAGCTCTGAGAGCCAGCGGACGCGGACCTCGGGCGAGGGCGGCGCGAGAACATGGCAGAGGTGCGACTGCACCGCCGCCACCACCACTGCCGACTCCCCGCCGAGAGCGGCCGACGCAGCCACTGACGCCGCCGAAGCCGCTGCGACTCGCCGCGGGCGCTCCGACACGCAGAACCACAGCACCTGCTCCTCGCTCGGCCGCGAACCTCCCACGCTCACGTCCTCCTGTTTGCGTCAGGCAACACACAACTGAGTACGACTACACTTATCCCCTTGCAGCAACCGAAGATCTAATTTCCTAGCTGGACTGAATTGTAAACGATTCGGCTTCCTACTCACCAGAAGAGCGATCTGCGAGAAGGACAAGAAGTGCCTAAACTGGCAGCGGGCCTGTCGCCTCACGGCACCGCGAGAGCCATCCACCGTCTCCGGAGCAACCGTCGCCGCAGCATCAGCAATGACCAATCCACGGTCGAAGAGCAGTAGGTGCCTGTTGACGAAGCACAGGGCCGTGGAGTCCTCCGCTATCGCCCGAAGCAGCTCTTCGTCCTGACGCGCGGTCGCTGAAGTGTCGACAGTGGTATCACTGCCCCCGGTAGCGGGGCCGAGAGTCAAGTCGGCGAGTGAGGCGTCCAGACAGGAGGAGGCGGTACCCACCAACTGGGTGGCCACGCGCAGCGCTCCATGGAGGCGCAGGCAGCCGAGGGCCCCCGGCTGCTGCAGGTCGGAGGGCACCCCGGAGAGAACCGGTGGCAAGGCCAGTGAGGACACGTCGGTTCCGTCCATCGAGGCCTCCACCATGCGCGAGAGGTTCAACTCCGAGTTGGCAGCCTGTTTGGAGGTGAAACAAAGGTCGGAGTGGAAGAGGTGGTTCCCACAAAATTAACAAACCGAATCAGGAGTTACGTATTCCACGAGAAGCCTGTTAAAGCTGGGGAAAGCGCCCCAGTAACAGTTAATGTTTAACATTTAGCAGAATGCGGGAGAGGAAGCAGCACCAGTAGGCTTGACTATTATGCAATAGGCAAATTCCCTTTTTTAGTCCCCAAAAAGAACCGCGCAAGTGGTGAATCACCAGGCCAGCAGCGTCCAAGTTCACTGCAATTCGGGATTTCAGAATAGGGGAGGGACAAGTACTGGTTAGGACATCTTCATCAAACCACACTCTGGAGAGAGGTGATGACAAGGCATCAAACTTAACAGAAATTACGAATCCATTGGATTTCACACCCACCTGCAGTTCACCAGCGCCACTTCCACCCATAGTGGAGATGTTGAGCGTGGAAGGTGAGCGACTGGACACCCCAGGGCCTCCAGCCTCCTCCCTCTTCTCGCCAGCAGTCGAGGAGGACGTGGAGGTCGTCTCGTTGCCGTTTCCGCTCCCGTTGTCTGCGACGCCTGCGGAGGCCGTGGGCAAGGCCTGCAGTTCCACCATCGGCGGCGGCAGCTCCAGCTCCACACTCTCCTCCGAGACGTTGTCCAACAACGCGGTGCTGGTAGGCGCTGCTGTCGCCGCAGCCGACGACGGCGTGGCTGCCGTGGCGGCTGCAACAGACGTCTGCGCGGCCGTTGCCGCAGCAACCGCTGCTGCCGAAGGTGTCTGCTGAATCGTCGCCGTGCGGGAGCGCTAAAAAAGTTGAATCTCAATTACTAAATGCCATACCGCAACCACCTTCATTATCGGTCTCTCAAGAGCCAGAAGTTAAACTCACCAGAGGAATGGTGGGTGCCGGGGCAACGGGAGCAGTGATATCAGCCTTGGAGCTGCGCTTGCCACCGGCAGGAGGGATGATGCCCTTGCGCTCCTTGGTACCGGCACCGACGGAGCCGCCGGAGGGCAACCAGCGGCGCATGGAGCGACGGCCGTGGCCGGCGGCGGAGTCGGAGCGGGAGTAGACGGGAGCGCCGATGAGGCGGGCGGGGATGAATCCCTCGTCGATGGGCGCGTTGGGCGACGCCGCGGTCCCCGTGACCACAAAGCGCACCAGGGCCCACGGCAGCTCCTCCTCGTCCTCCGCCGTCTCCCCCGAAGCGGTTGTGGCGGCCTGGGGCGAGTCAGCGGGATCGGGCTGTGCCGTGCGTCGGATCAGCTGTACTATCTGCCGCGCCGTCACCGAAATCTCGTGCGGGCCTTGGGCCTACGTGCAGAACAATTGAGGGCTTGGAGAAGCGCCTAACTCACTCAGCTCAGCGTGAGTTCAGCATTACTGACTCATGCTCCAAGTCACAGAGGGACCTTAAACATCCTACAGGGGACAAAGCAACCCCGCTAGCAATGACGCACTCACACAGCTCCTCCCCCGGACTACCAGTTGTCTCGTAGCTTACGAATTCATTTGGAGCAAGAAACAGCACACATCGACCAATCGTGTTACCAATTTATCGTTTTAAACAATTCCAATAGTTTAATAATTTGCTGAGCAGAATTACAGACTGTATTCTAGTCTTTCATTGCACCCACTTCATCTATGTAAATCCCGAACAGTGCTACGTTGCCTGTGACTTGGAGAAACTATTTTACGGACGCACAAACCAGGCAAGTAGACGTAAATCCTTCTGCCATGGTATAAATGTTATGGGAACGTATAGCGCAGTTCCTCTAAGGCTTCGAATTTCGGGCACAGTTCTTGCCCACAAACACCGAACCATCCGCCACGTCTCATCAAGTATCAATGAAGAAAAGATTATGATCCAATGATAGCTGGCACACGCGCAAGATCAGCTGGGCTAAGCGGACGTGACCAACGTGGTGACTCATCACCTACGCCGCCCAATCAGCGAACAGATCGTGCGTGCCAATGCCTGGAATGTCCCAGCGCTACGATTTCTTGCTCTCCACACAGTAAATGGGATCTTGTTGAAAACGAAGTGGAAGAGAGGGTGGTGGGCGCACTTGGTAGTTCTCCCTGATGTAGAAAGCGTCCAGAGCGAAGATACCGTCAGCTCCAGCCGGACTGTCCTGATGTAGACTCTGCACGCTGAACATGCGCTCCCGAATCGCCTCGCGAATGGCTCGTACCCAGGTCTGAAACAAAAAAAAAAACGATTTCATAAGCCCACGCGTCAGAGAGGGAGATAGCAGCATTCTTGCCGAAGGCAAAATAAGTATCTCCCTCTCGGATGATGAGTCACTTTGAAAAAGAACTCTTGCTTAGACTAGATTATAAGGACTTCGTCTCTGCCTTTGCCAATGAATGAGCGACGCCTTAACTAACCTTCTCCTTAATTGCACTTTTCTATAGGCAACACATTAGAGCAAGGAATACCCTAAGCTACTGCGTAGTTACCAGTTCGAGGACGCACAGAGGAAGGGACAAAGTGCTCACCTGTTTGACCTCGAGGGTGGAGGCCTTGAGAACGAGGCGGTAGTCGTTCACGGGGGGCACACGGCCCGCCCACAGCGCGAACTTGCACTGGTCGCCCTCAATGTGCTCCGTTATGTTGAGGTCTGCCAGTAGGAATCGCGACTTGAACTGGTACCTACAGAGTGCATGGTACCGACGGTTAGTATTTCGGTACTGCGTTACTTGGA
Source organism: Anomotaenia brevis (assembly GCA_030710315.1). Taxonomy (NCBI): domain Eukaryota; kingdom Metazoa; phylum Platyhelminthes; class Cestoda; order Cyclophyllidea; family Dilepididae; genus Anomotaenia; species Anomotaenia brevis. Next base: position 85,360 of record JAUOZQ010000173.1, read on the forward strand.
GTTCAGTGAGTGGAGCATTTCGAACTCCTATTTTGAAGCAGTGAGGTAATACTTCCGTCTTATACGGTGGCTGAGAAATACACCCCAGAAATTGGAGCTAGGGCATTCTTAAAAGCAGAGTTGACGTTGGCTGCTATCCCCAACGAGGACCAATCAGAAAATATCTGGCTTCTCTGTCTACCCCGTGGCGTTTAACTTACCGGTACTTCCGCTAGAAAAGTTTTTCTTGTTCTAAGGAACTGAGGAAGAAGACACTAAACCGGTCACATCCAGCCCTAAATCGTGCTCTGGCAGGTGTATCGTTAACCAATCAGTGAATAGCTGGCTTTTTTGTCTAGCCTTTGCGTACCCTATTGGTTGCTCGACTCATTTCTCATATGACCAGACAAAGCCAACTCCCCTATTCACGTGAGTCGATTTATAAAAGCTCACACAGCCACTTACTTCATTTTGCTCTCGCCAGGAGCGACAGGGCACTCCTTGGCGAGGACGAGGCAGATGTCAAAGAGGAAGACACGGCGTTCGCGAGACTTCTTGATGAGTTGCTTGGGCTCCCAGACGATGAAGTGGTCCTGCAGCACCACGTCGCCCAAACACGACATTGGCAGGTCCTCCGGCAGGCCCTGCAACCAACCAGAAACTGGGACTAACTTCCAGAAGTGAGAAGTGGCCCAGTCCGGGCTCCGGAGCTCACAAGAAGTAGTTAAGAGTCCAATAAGGGCTACATTCAATACTGAGCACAGATTCCACTCATGAATGTACCGGATGAAACGACATAACAGGTAGTTACGGTTTCTTAATGTCATTTTGAGTTGGGAAGTGTGCCGACGACTGAGAGCACCAGCCTATAGACCTCAGACATTGTGGTCTAAGCTGCTGCCCTGTTTCAGGAGTTGTTTTCAAGGCCACACAAAACCTAAACACTAAGAGAGCGAAAACCCTAGCCTAACCATGGATTTTTAACACACCTAGAGGGGCTGACTGATTTGCATACGAGTTTGAAGGCACGTGCACGCGATTTTTGAGGGCAACCGCGAACTAAGCTCTCATCAAAGCACCAGAGTCCGTGGTTAAATGAACAACGCCCTTTAACAGAGACGAGCTAGCACTGATTGATGAACCCCGTAGCTTGAGGGAGATACGAGAGCAAAGGAAACTAGCTCTGAAAGTGACAGGACAAAACCGCAAGGTCTTCAATAGCACAAAGGGTCAGGAAACTTGGCTCAAATTGGCTAATTAGCCGAAATGCAAAAGTTTTGCCAACAAAAACTGCCTTTTCCTAGTTAGAACATCGATTAACCACACACACACACACACACCTAAGGAAACCACAAACATGACAACTGACAGGCTTCCGAAATGCCAGGGCGCATATTTTCGCACTACCGGCCGCTCGTTTTGTTGGGCTTACAGGAACTAACCAAAACATGGGGGCAGATTCATAGCGTAATCAACATCCTGATTAACTAATCAAGTGTGATCTCTGGTGCTTTCGAAAACGAGTTCGAAACGAGCTTCGTCCCCAAAACAAAGGAAGTAGGGGGAGGTCATTGTAGGGAGTTATACCTGGAGCATGCGAAGATGAATGGCCTCATTGGCCTTCTTGGGCACGGCCATCATGACGTCGAGGCCTTCGGACAACTCGCCAGCCGCCGATTTGTCGCAGCTGTCGCGGAGTTCCCGCAGCAGGAGTTGGTACTTGGTGATGCGCTGGACGGGCTTGATGAGGAAGGACTGAAGGGGCTCAGAGAGACCACAGCGCAGCTGCAGCTGCCCGAAGAAGTTCTCGGCGGCGTCGTCGGCCACGAGGATGGCCATGGAGTCCTCCTTGTTCACGCAATAGTCCACGTAGAGGCCCGCCAGTCGGTCGCCGTAAGAGACGAAGCAGTGCCCCACGTCTTCCGGCAGGAAGTCCCCGCCGCTGGCGTACTTACAGATCTCCGGCTCGAAGAAGGCCTCGTGGAAGTGGCAGATGGCCTCCAGGTTGCCATACACCACGCTCTCCTTCCCTGCGATGTATGACGGGATCTATGCCGGGCCAAGATAAACCGGAAGTCTTTCTAAAACGCCTTGCCTGTGGTTTAAAAAGCACACCCTACTAACTAGACGTTGGCACGGGAGATGAGTCACACCTTGTCTTTTCTACAGACAGACGTATGCTCACTTACGTCTCATGTATCTGTCGGCTCGGTGTACCAATGACAAGGATCCTTAGCAAAACGCTCGATCGCAGCTACTCGAAAATGTTCCGCTGGGGATATAATGGAAGCAGGAATTCCCCCTGCCTGACTGGGTGTGAAAAAGTCAACTTCCGTTTACGAGGGGACTCGGGAATTCCCAGGGCATCTCACGCAGCAGCTGGAATGCACCCATTGCACAAAAATAACTGACAACACTAGGACCGTGCCATAAATCATGTGTCTAGACGTCAGACTTGGGTGAATGCAGCCGTCGTTAGAACAAGCAATGCTCTCACTTGATCTTAACATTAAGGATTTTGGTTATACGAAAGATTTTCATTCCCAAAAAATGACAAGTTGACCAATATGACGTTTGGCCCGAAGGGGATACACTGTGAGAGATGTTTTTCTAGGGAGGGGGCAATTCGTGTGTGCGTGAAATCACCACTGCTGCTACAACCCAGGTCACGAAAGGTGACCCCCACGTGCCCCCGTTTCTGTCTGCTTGTGCGTGTGTGTGTATGAAGGCACAAGGCTGCGAAATCTAGCGCTAGGAGAGAAGTGGCCAAATGTTTACTACCACATCAGCACCACCATAGCCAATCGAGCTGATTGCCAGCGTCAACTTCAACAAAGCCGAAATCTGAAGCCGTGCATGCTCATTTCCCCTTCACCTAAACGGACTGCGTTGAATAGGAAGCAGAATGACTTATCCAGCGATCAGACACTGATTGGCTACATCGATTGCACCTTATAAACTGAACAACAGTCCCTTTGCTAGCCTTTTGCGGTGAAAATCCTTGAATATCTCAAACCCTGAGACCACAAGTTTCTCTACAATTTAAGGGAACAATTAGTGAACGTTAAGGACAAGAACGATCAGGGGATAAACCTCTAGTTTTCACGACATCTCGGATTGGGGTCCACAATCCAGACCAACAACCCTCAAACGTCCTCAGACTGAATATTAATCGCTGACGTGCCATGCATGCTAATTTGCCATCATCCACACAGGAAGCTGTGGCGGCGGTAGCGTTCTAGAGAACGCAGCACACGAATTACAATTTGCGCGTGCGCAAAGGCCAGGCCACACCTACACATACACACCCGGTGGCATTAAATGACATCAAACGAGCGACCATTACGCCACGACCTTTGCTCGCAATGAAATCATGATACACAACTTGGCGAATCCATCGCCAGGTCGATCGATTTGTCAGTTTCTAAGACGATGAACTGATCGAAACCAATGCTCCTTCTTCGATAACTTTAACCCAGACAAATCCAATTAAGACCGCCTTTTATAACACCTAAAATGCCACCAAAAGTGTGAGCTTTCGTCGAGACTCCACGCAAGATGTGAAACGTGCCCAATTTACTTGATAAAGTAAACTCGTCGTGATAAAAACTGATCGACGGAATACACCATTGAAAACCTCTGAAGCGTTACTCTGCCACGACATACACATCGCCTATTTCGACATCCACCGTCTCTAAACCGAGACGGGAGAGTGAGACTCCATCTCCGCCCAAAGGGTACCGTCGAGTACCTGAGGAGATCCAAGGGACGATCAAGACTACAAGTGTTGGGGCAACTCACAGGCAGATCAGCAGGAGGTCGCATAGTGCCCACATGGAAGGTCTCGAGGCACTTGCGGAGGGCCACCACGTAAGCGCGCTCGGTGGTGACCAGCTCACGCAAGATGTTCTGTCGCCGGTTAATGAGTTTACGCTGCTCCTCCGTCAGCCCCACTGACGCCGTGATGCTGGGCGGTGCTTCGCCCGACGAACTCACTGTCGCGCTGCCCGTGCTCGACACAGACGTCCTGTTAGAGCCGGTGCTCACGGACCGCATCTTAGCAGCGGCGGCAGCGGTACTGTCGCTCTCTTCAGGGGGTTTGGGTGCCTCAGCGGGAGTGATGGCGGCATTCAGGCGGTTGTAGAGCTTGAGCAGGCGCTCGGTGTGATGCACCCCCACCCCCGCCTCGAGGAGGGCCTTGAGGCTCTGGCAGGCGCGCTTCACAGCGTCGTACATGGGCGACTGGCGCGCCAGCTGCGGCAGAGCGGCGCTCATGTCGCTCGCCAGCTTCGTCGAGGCTCCCGCCGACTGCAGCACGTGACGCGTCAGGTCCAGTGCCTCATTCTGCCGCGAAGAACCAACAAATCGGTGGTAAAGTATGTTAGGAGTTCAAATAGCCCTGGAGGGTAATTACTCGGCCATACATACCGCCTAGCCAATAAAGACACACATTTAAAATCGAGCGACATTGTGCGCAGCCGTCAGAGTGTGTGTGTGATTCATACACTTACGCACATTCCATGCCAGAAATAGCAGAAAAATACCACACCGCGCGACCATCACAAGATACAGCGAATGGAGTTAAAATTTGGTGGATATTTGAGGAGCAGAAAGATCGACAACGAGTAAAGCCTAACGCGTGATTCATATTTAGCCTCTGAGTCGGAGGCGCTTTGATGTCACGTTGATCTGATAAAAAGAGCTGCATGTATGTGCGCACATGGATGACTCAGATGAGCACGGACGACACTAACCATCTCATCAAGACAATTAACGGCTAACACCAGCCTACTAGAGAATGACGAGGCGGGGCGGGGAAGGACTGACCTCGACAGCGACGAACTTGAGGCACTCCTCGAAGCGTCGGCGCTGGGCGGCCCAGGCCTCGAGGACGGACTGCTCCTTGGTCATGAGATCCGCCATGTCCGAGCGAATCCTCTCCTCCACCTTCGCCCGGCATGCCGTCGTCGGCGGCTGACGGTGCAAATACTTCATGAACAGCTCCGACGTGCGTCTGCAAGAGACAGAAAACTCAATCGACCAGCTCTCCCCTGCATACGACCCCACCCTATTCCATATATCAGCATTCGAACCGTCTGATCTTGCTCCGAAATCGCATTAAGTTGGACATTTATGAATTCGTCAGCGTCGCGATTTTCCGGCCAGACGACTGGCCCTCTCCCCCCGACTACTGTGGGAATGTTGAGTGTGGCATTAAGCGAGACTACTTGGCTCCCACCCCCGTCCTTCGGCCGGATAGGAGACCCACACGAAGTGGCCATAAAACTCCGTCGTGAATGCCTAATTAGGCGCTGTTTGATGATGATACCAGTGCACATTTACGCACACCTCGCGCATTCCTTCCTCAAAAGAGCCGTATTTGGAGGAAGGAAACCTGGTTAACAAATCCAACGATCGAGCGTGTTTGGGTGACAATATAGAGCCGGTGGCAGTAAGGGATAAACACACACACACAGATGCCAATCCGAGCGTGTTTATACTCAGTCTGACATCACTCCTAGCTTTAGGCCTGCAACTCCTCCATCGCTTCTTGTGACAGAGAGCACAAGTTCTAAATCTAACTGCCTCAGGTTTTTTTGGGGCGAGAAAATGCACGACAGGAGGGGACTATGCGTCAGCGAAGAGACGACAGCAAATGACGGGACAGTGGGTGCCTGTGACTAACACTCTCTCCTCCCCTCCCCCTTCATGCAGTCAAAGCGGGATATTCCCAAGCCCAGCCGTGACGAACCTGGCGAGGATGCAGGCCTTGAGGAAGGCCTCCTTCTGTTCGCCATGCTTGCTGAGGAGGTCATTGAGGTAGGCCTTGACGTCACCGCTGTTGAGGGCCTTCTCGGAGCGACACCAGTCCTCCTCGCGTCGGTAGTCCTTCTCCAGTGAGTGCAGCACTGAGATCACCTGGTCCGACGTCTTGTACCTGAGCACCAAAACAGCCACACACCACCATCAGGATACAATGTGACTGAACGCTTGGCGTACTCTCAAGAGGTACTGTCTCAAAAGTAATGACTGCCGCCTTTGAAGCAGAGAAGGTAAAACGTCGGCCTCAGCAAAGCACAGGTCTGAGAGAGACCGTCGGACTCTAAATGGATCCCAAGACCATGGCTCCTAAAGTAACCGAAGAGCTCCTCAATGAACACCTGCGAAACCAAGTTTCTTCGAGAATCGTTGTTTACCTTATTTCTGACCTTTGGCCGCCGAGTGTACGTTTGGAGACAGCCGAAAGAAGCATTTAATCCAGACTGTTGCCTTCTCCCAACCTGATCTGAGGTACTACTTCTTGGAAATGCGTCACCGGGCCAACGATTTCCATTCCTTCATGGAAGATGAACTAACAGCCGAGACTATTTAGGACACAGCACCACCTTAACCCGCCGATGGAACAATTAGTATTACCCTTTTTACAACCACACTCATTTGTTCATCCTTAACCCCATCATAGGTTTGTCTGGCAATTTTTCAAGTTGTGTGGAATTCAAGTAGGCTGTTTAAATCAACAACTGGGGTGGAGCTCACCCCCAACACCCCGCAGCTAGCGTGAGAGTGCCCGACAGGATCAGGCCATAAATTTGCCCTAACAGACTAGACAACCCTCCCCCCGTTCCCCCATAAATCTCTAGACTTATAGCCAGTGAGAGACCACCCACTCACCAATTGGTAGCAGCAATGAGGAGTTTGTGTTTCTCCTCGGCAGCGTAGACGAGTTTCTGCCAGCGCTCAGCGACCGTCTCCGCGACAGCCTGGAAATCCGCCCGACGGGGATGTTCGCCACCGCCATTCGGGGTGGAGGAGGCTAGGGACTGTTGGAGGAGGTAAGAGGCGCGGGCAGCGCACTGCACGGCCTCTGGGTGCGCGTCGTTGAGCACCGGTTGGAACTTGTCGTGGTCCGCTTGCATGGCCTCTGCCTCCGCAAGGCTTGTCGGGATCACGGCGGTCTGTTCCAGGATCACCTCACATTGCCCGATCCACTTTAGCACCTACAGAAGACAGGATGGAGTGAGGCAGACACCAACCCACTCCGATTTGAGGCTTTGGAATTTTGGTGCATTTTAGCTAAAAAACAAAGACTAATTTGGCTATGTTCTTAGACAAAAAACCTCTGAAAGACTCGCAACCTTTGATTGAGGTTATGAATTTGCGACTGAGCGCTGCTGCCTTCATTGTTTGGTCATCTAGTAATCGTTGAATTGTTTTTAAACTTTGAAACAACGAAAAAACCAAACCACAACCGCCACTGGTCGGGTTGATGATTCACACACTCCGAGAGATAGAATCAGCAGTGACAGATTTGGCAAAGCCGTGGCAACCACAGAATTCGGTAAAATTGTTAAACCACGCTGTGCTTAGCGTGTGGGCGAGGAAGGAATAGGTGAACTTTCAGTGACAATTCGACTTGTTGACCAAGTTGGTGGACGAACCTGTCTGGACTGCGACTGAAGGCGTCTCCAGTCGAGTTCGTTGCTCACTCGTTCGTTGATTTCGTCCACAGCGGCGACAGCTTCTCCCAGCTCGGAGATGAGTCGATGGACGCGCTCCACAGCCGTCTCGGAACTGTCGCCCACACCCGAGTCACTGGAGCCTGGACCTCCTGGAAGCAAACACGATATACTTGAGTTCCCTTCTATCGATCTGTCTAGGAAATCGACGACCTCCAAACTCACCAGCTGGGAAGTTGACCCCGACCGACTCAAAGATGCGGATGAGTTCGCCGCCCTTATTGAGCACCTCCTCCACTTTGGGAAGGACAATCGTACAGGAGACATTGACCTCTTCCAAAGCAGTAATGCTTGGCGCCTGTCTCGGGTCAGTGATCCAGTAAAGGTCGCCGACACTGGCCGAGGGCGTGGTGACTGTGGAGGCGGAGGCATTGCCCGTCGTGTTTGTCGACGCGGTGTTTGTCGAGTCGATGGTCGCTGTGGGCGACGCGGAGGAGGCATTGGTGGGGGTGGCGTTGTTGGTGCTGCTGTTGGCAGCAGCGGCGGCCGCGGCAGCAGCAGCCACGGCTGGGACATCGCGCCGAAGACCCTCCATGGAGTTGTGAACGTCGGCTTCGAAGAGACGCAGCTGCATGCACAGCTCCAGTCGCATCTGACGGTCCGCTAGCAGCTCCCACACCACGTCACGCTCGTTCGTCACCTGGAAACAGCGGGAATAACAATTTCATCGACAAAACACACTCCAGAGAAACGATTCTCAGCTAGACTTAGTAACTTGACAATTGCTACCCAGGTTGTCGACATACTAATGGACTCTAGAGGGAATGGGGTGTGGTTTTTCAAGACACTTTCGTGGGTAGTTGAAAAAAAAGTGGGTAAGAGCAACAGCCACAAATTCTGGACGAATGCTGTCAGAAGACAGCGAATCACGCAGCTCTCTCTCTCTCAGGAGATTTAAACCAGCAGTGGACTAATCAAAGTTGAGTCACCGGACGTAAAAAACCCAGAGAGGCAGAGAAAGAGCGACATTTATTGCAGTTCTGTTTACCCTACAGGGGAAACAGTTCGTTGCAAATCCAGTCTGTTTGATTCATGGTTCAGGCGCAACAGAAAAAAAAACGGTCAACTGACTCAGATAGTGGACAAGTGGGAGGGGAAAGCGGCACTGGGTGATTCATCTACGCCAGTCCTCCCTCTAGACAAAGGCATTGAGTACTCATCCGCAAATTCCGCCACGAAAGGGGAAACCGAAGTTAGTCTAAACTAATGAGCGCAGATTTCGAAGCCGGCTTGAAGGTAGTGGTGGAGAGTGACCTAATTAATGGATTCACGAGTGACTAGCTGGCCAATTAATGTAACCCACACAAAGAATCTCTCACCACGAACACAGACCACTTTTCAGACACACCACATACCCAATAAAAGGATGGAGAGAAGTAGGAGTACCTGGGTGAGAATGGATCTGAGGTGAGCAGCCTCTTCGGAGTCCTGCAATCGACCAATGAGAGTCTTGCCCTCGGAGATGACGCGTTCCACAGCCGCTTCAAGGCTGTCTCGGTGCTGTCGGAAGGCCGTCAGCTCATCGTCCATGCCCTCGATGGTCGGCGGGAAGTGCTCGCCGGGGTTGTAGGCCTCGTTTGCGCCGTGGAGCCAAGTGAGCACCTCCTTGGTGTGGCCGTAGAAGCCGCAGGCCAAATCCAACATCTCCCGACGCGAGTCTACGGCATTGGTGAAGCTCGTGATGCGCTGCTGCAGCTTCGCGGCTTCCTGTGACATCACAATCAAATAACAGCTCAATGGTTAGACAGTGTACACAATAATGTAGTTGTCTCGGTGCAGCATGTGGTGAGGACTAGTGAATTAGATAGATAAAACACAGATGAAACCCTTGATTTACGCTCCTCCAAAACCTAACTTCCAAATTGGGAGAACGCTCAAATAATTACTTCTCCAAAAAACCGAACTCAAAGACTGAATTCCAGCCTAACTACTGAACGTAAACGGTTGAGCACGAGCAAGATTTAGTAACTTGTGATTAGTTTAAACCACAGTGGATTTGAGGGGGTGGGCAATAAGAGATTTAGTAGAAAGAGCTCTGAATTTGACAATAGCAGCAGGACTCGGTGAGGGGGTGTGTGCGGGTGGAAAATTGTGCCACCCGGAACGGTGCAGAACTCAAATCAGCAAGGAGTAAGCAGTGTGCAACTAACCATTTGAAAGAGCTGAAACAGACGAAACATAATTCAAGTTGAAGACAATCTTCAATGATGGAACGCTTGGAACCATCTAGACGCAAGAACATAGTGCGTAAAAAACAAGGAAACACGACTATCGATGTTTTTCTAACCCACCGGCTTGCTCTTTGCCCTTTTTTTCTTGCATCTGGTTTTGTTTGTGAAATAAACACAAACAATTTATCTTTTTCAAGTGTATGACGAGATTTCGAAATAATTTGCCACAACCGTAGCAGATATGGTGGATCTACGAAAGCCTAGGCTCCGGTTTATGACCAACTTTCCACGAAATCAAGAAAATAGTGCCAGTCGGACCATCCATCATTGCAACTGGAGAAAATGTTGTGACACGAGGCGAAATGCCGCGGAGGCAGTTGTTATTGTCTAGGGGGGCCTCCACCAATGGCCGATTTCATCAAAATCTAATCTAATAAGGAGGGAAAAGAGGGACAAAGAAACTCACTTGACGAACTTCGCGCGGGTTCTCTGCCTGCGAAGCCAGCTCCTCCACTGCCGAGATTAGCTTGTCCGCATTCGTCAATGTGTTGGCAGCTACCTAGAAAGAAGACATTTATTTCATAGCTTCACTAACCACCGCCGAATTAAATATTTTATTTGGATGCGTCCTAAACCTTTTTAAGACAAAATCCTTCGTCCTCGATAAATTTCGTCTTCTTAATACTGTCACTTCTCCTTTATAGCGGTGTAGATGTCAAGCAAAACCAACCGCGAGCTCTAGAGAGAGCTGAGTTTGATGAAGGACCCCTGAACGTGAACCCTACTCACTATGTTTCTTTAAATAAATAAGCCGTCAACTGACGATCAAGTAGGACAATCCTTAACACCCCCCACCTATTTAAAGGTCGACCGTCCCCATTATAATCGACCTCTCCTGTTCGGTTGTCAAGCAGTCACAGAGGGTAGCAGCACCAGTGTTTGGCACCAGCGCTAACATTCGCCGTTTTTTTCCCCTCACAAATAAGCACGAACCTGTTCGAACTGCATGTGGGCATTGTAGAGCTGCTCGGCGCGTTGACTGGACTTGCCAATAGCCGTCTGTCGGGCCAAGAAAGGCTCCCCATGGTCCGTTAACCAGGCAAGAACCTGCCCCACGTCCTCCTTGAACATCAGCAGGGCAAGTCGGGAGGTCAGTCGCGATTTGCGGTCAGTGAAGGTGCGCTCCAGACGCTTGTACCACGCCCACAGCTAGAGGGACAGACAGAGAAGGTAAGTTAGACTAGGTTAGGAGGAAAGGGGGGGTTAAAGAGGGAGGTACCTCGTGGACGAGGTCGGTGCAGTGCTTGCGTCCCTGGGAGTAGTCGATGGCGGCGGTGATGGAGGTGTGGGAGCCGGCGGCGACGGGAGCGCTGAGGAGGTCCACCATAGCGCGGCCGTCGCGACAGGCCTCATAGGCACGCTGCACCTCCTGCCAGCGCTCCTGCACGAGGCGCAGGGCGGCGTTGAGCTCGGCCACCGTGGAGCCGCCCACGTGACGCACCCCCGTCTCCCACGCCGTGCAGTTGTTGAGGAAGGCCTCAGCGCGTGTGTGGAAACTCGTCGAGAGTTGCAACACCCGCGAACGCTCCTCCAGCGCCGCCGCGAAGGACTTCCGTTCGTGCTCCAACTCGTTTGCCTATTGTTTGGGAGGGGGTACATAACAGGTTAGCAGTCCCATCTTGGACGAACACCGGACAAAGCACGTGGACAATCGATCGATAATTTATTACGGAAAATCGCATTAAAACACCGACAAAGCCACATCTTCCCACGATCAAGAAAATCGCTTTTACGTTTATAAAAAGGGAAGAAATAATTAATTGAATTCGGCGACGTTCTCCGAGACTATCCAAACGACGGAAACACTCAAAATCCGGAAATCAAGTAGGGGAAAATTAAGGCTATGCTACCTAATCAGAGGCGATTCAACCGTGGTAAACGAATTTTTGCCAGTGACCATAGAAGCAGTCCGTATCTCTAACCGTACCTCACCAGAAGGAACCTTTCAACGGTAAGAGGGTTATGTCTTCGGAAAATTATATTTATAATTGTCTGATCATCTTGAACTACTGTTTATTTACCCTTCGTTATTATCCGTATAATATGCACAGTTGTTTAAATCGTTACCATGACGCCTTGCACTTCATCGAATAAACTTTGGAGTCACCACTCGTCCTGTCTATTGTGGTCGTTATCTAACCGTATTTAGGCAGCATATCACCTCGTACTTTGCAAAACTGGCGACGCAAATCGCGACCATAAAATGCAAATCCAGCAGAAACCGATGACCAAATCCCGATTTTCAATCCATCGTCGGACAATTCCCAGACATGGATACAGCGGTTCACGGATACTGTGGATTTAAAGTCGTCGGACATGCCGGAATCGACGAAGAATAAGTTACTCCTACGAAGTCTTCAAAATTCAGTGTATGAAACCTTCATTAATTACATTCTTCCTAGGAAACCCGCGGAACTCCCATTCAATGAGACTATTGCAGTTCTGCATACCTTACATTCAGGCCCGTTTCCAGTGTCTCAAAGTCACGATGGAGAATGGAGAAAATGTATGAAACCATATAACCAGAGTTGATAAACTCTGCTTCGAGTTCCAGTTCAGCCGTTTCTCGTATCATAATCCGTAACCGGGGAAAGATGGATGGATGAAGACAAATCCTCCGCAAGCTGAACTCCTACAGATAAGTGGGAATGTCCAAAGGGTGCTTGATCCCTCCACAACCCATCACGCCTTCGATCGAACCACCCAAATCTCACACGCGCTACTGAAGGGACACGCGAGTATCTCAACTCTCCCTATCCGGGCTTTTGCCTTTTCTCCTCACACCAGAGCCGGCAGAGGCGCACCTAACCGCCGATTAGCATCACGTTCGACCAGACACCACCAGGAAGCGTGCACAAAAAGCCACGCAAGTTCATAGCACAATGCAGTGTGCATGCAACCCCAACTCGGAAATACCAAATGTTAATTCAATTTATAGTGTGGGTGTGTGTACCGGCTTATGGCACAGCAGCGCTGCCCCACCTTTCCGACAACCACGAGGGTAGGAGAAACGCAATGTGCTTTGCTGGTGCCGGTTTTAGACGGTTGCGTTAGTTTGGCATTATGTGCCACGGCCTAAATACTGAGCTTGGAGTGTCGTAAAAACCTAATTTAACGCAGAAACCTATCTGCACAGCCTTAACGAGGTCCCATTTTGAAAAGCTAGAGACAATCCCAAGAGCTCGTCTATAGCTAATGTAGAGAGGTCCATGACAGGCTGAAACTTGAATACTATCGACCCAAACTTCGAATGGAGTACATGCAAGGCTCCAATTCGTTCATTGTGCAAAAGGTCGGCGGACATACCTGTTTGAGCATCTGTTGGCCGGCGAAATGTCCTGTATCAGCAAGCATACGAGCGATACCCGTGAGACGAGACACCTGCTCCCGAACACCCGAGCACTTCTGCAGAAACTGCCTGTGTTGGTTGTGCAACTCAATGGCCTACAGTAAAAAGGCCGCGAGGAAAAGGACATTTAGACTTATTAGATAATTTACACTAGTGGGATTAGTTATATCCCCTCTTCCAGTTTTGGTTTGTCCTTCTTCTTTGTGTCTTAACAAGAAAGGTTTGTACAAAGAACCACAAAGTCCCATAAAGTTTGCCATGGGCTACCTGAGCGTCAAACCCCATTCTAGGGCGAGAGAGATGGGTTACCTGAGCGGCAGTCTCGCCGATGTCGGCGTGCTCGGTGAGGAGGAGGACGCTTTGCTGCTCGAGCCAGGCGGTCATGCGACTGGCGTCGTCCTCGAAGAGCCTAAACTGGTAGATCTGCTCCAGTCGCGTGCGCCCCGTCTCCCACTTCTGCTGGAGGTGCGCCCGAAACTCGTAGAGCTGAGTCACCGTCTGCCGCACTTGTGGAATCAACTGCAAGAGCAAAAAAAAGCACGTCCATAGTCGAACCGGGGGAGGGGGTATATCTTCTACATTTGGGGCAAAGTCCACAAGAGGGGCCATTAGTCACTGAATCTAAGCCTACAGTTGCAAATAAAGCCTCAACTAAGCGTGACTTTCAAGTAGAAGTCAAATAACGGCGAAATGCAGCACGAAAATACCCCGAAATCGGTTCAGTGAGTGAACAAGAGGTGCGGGAGTACCTGTTGGAAGTCGGGGTTCATGGAGACCCAGGAGGAGGGCACGTAGGAGGCGCCAGAGCCGCTGTTGGTACCGACAGCGCCCGTCACGCTGCTAGGGAGACCGGCGGCGGCGGAGGAGGAAGCGGCGGCGGCAGCTCCGCTCGAAGCAGTGGCCGCTGCCGAGATGCCGTAGCGCAGCCACGCCGTCAGTCGGTCCGACTCCGCCTCCAGTGCCGGCACTGGTGCTTGCATCACCTGTGATAAAATGGAACAGAGCATACATTAACTTTTAACATCCTCTACACCCGAAAAGAATTAAGGAGACATCGGTAGCTCCAGTCAGGCAGGAGCTACAACCACAGCTACGTTAAACACCCCAATGGAAAAAAACTGGATACAGAGTCAATCAATCTCCCCCAACCTGACCGCGAAAGCACTCAAAAAAAACATTCCAACACCAACAAATCAGGCAGTCAGTTGCAGCGGATGCAGGTGTCAGGTTTACACTGTGCAATCACGAGAGGAAACAGCCATCTGGAGACTGAGTGTTTTGGAGGCGCATAAAAGCTACAGCCACTTCGGCGTCAGTAAACAAAGGTTGGGTAAAATCCCCACATCACTACTTGTAACAGCCAAAACAGGGGAGAGGAGGCGCTCTTAATGTCTACAGTCGAGTCAAACTGCAAACAACAGGTTCACCAGGCTCTATCAACAACAATAAACAATCCGGGGTGCAGCCCGAGTACCACATAAGGAGTTCAGTGCACATGAGGAATCGAGAGGTACCTTTAGACGGACAGATCGGTGGTCCTCGAGGGCTCGTTTCGACTCCTCCACCGTCTCCGGGTTCTGCTTCTGGTCCAGGAAGCAGTAGAGTTGACTGAACTTGTCTGACATGTCGTGGGCGAACATGAAGAACTCCTCCAGACAACAACGGATCTGTATCCACTCCTCGTGGTTGTACGGCAGTGTGCCCTGGTTGTAAAAGGTGGAGGGTCAAAATCGTGAGTTATACAAGAGAGTAAGAGTAGAATTAACATCGAACCTCCAAATCTGAAGTGAGTTGGCTGGGGTCAACTTCAAGGAAGAGTTGTTCGACAGAAACCAGGTGGATGCTGAAGCTGAACTTTCCGATGGACATCTGGACCTTTTGCTTCTCCAGGTACTTATCAGGTTTGATTATATACGCTGTCGCTACATTTCTCCCGATACACTCTTCGATCACCTGATAAAAAAAGTTTTCGATATACCATCAAACGAACAAAAACATGAGAGATACGCACTTTTAATACGGGTTTAACGCTGTGCCAGGTAGTTCCACTACGCATGTCGATAACGACGGCGAACCCGAGTTTCCTTACATTCTCTTCTGGGAGGTAGGTGAGATATCGAACCAAAAAATAGAGTTCCTCAAGAGGTAGACAATCAGCACGTGAGTTGGCAGGGAAACAAAGAATCGGGCCACCTTTTCGGGTACGACCTCCAGGAAGCATGGCATACTTTCCTCGAAGCAGGTTTATCAATTCGGCAGCTCGAAGGCGAGCACCAGATTGTTTGTGTCCGGCCTTGCAACTGCTGTTGATGGATGCATAACCGGAGTTACCACTGCTGACACTTCCAGCGCAGCTAGACTGATTGGTTTGGCAGGATTGGGGACTGTGCCTGAAAAGCTCCTGATGGATTTGTTGACGGTTGGGGTGATGCTGTGAAGCACTCTGTGGCCGACCTTGCTGGAACATACGAAGAAGCTGGGGAGGGATACCATGAGCAGTGTGAACGGCCACTGTTGCAGATACTCGTGGAGCGCTGCTTGTTTTTACATGAAGGGGAAGC
This sequence comes from Anomotaenia brevis, assembly GCA_030710315.1. Lineage (NCBI taxonomy): Eukaryota > Metazoa > Platyhelminthes > Cestoda > Cyclophyllidea > Dilepididae > Anomotaenia > Anomotaenia brevis. The sequence goes on from JAUOZQ010000173.1 coordinate 100,997, forward strand.
TGAGACGCAACCTGTGGCCGGTGCTGGTCATGTGCGTGACAATTTCGGCCAGAGCTGGACAGCCGGTTTTCAGCAATGTGCGAAGGCCGGTAGAAATCCAACACATCAGGGTCAATGTGCTTATTCGAATGATCCATTACTCTACTGCATCACAAAGCGAAGAGTGAAAACAACAGACTTTACTAAAATGACCCGACCAAAAGCCCAATTGAATAGCGAAGAATATCAGACAAATGAGGCTTCCAAATTTGATGCAATGAAACAAGCTGTCATGTGTAGAAATAATTAGTGTTTTTAATTTTTAGCCATTGGTTTTTGACAAAATTTACTTGCAGAAGAAAGTGGACTTTTATACAAATTAATGGCACGCAAGTTAATAGTTTTCATTTAAGTTTGAAGATGAAAGTAAATCACAGTCATTATAAAGAGCAAAAAGTTCATAATGACAAATTTCCCGTATTTAGGAAATATTGCAGTATGCTCCTCTAATGCCTTAAGTGACTGTGTGTTTATCAACGAACTAGAGTAATCAACTCGATTCGTTGCACTACTAAAATATTAAATAATGTCAGACTTCATTATAAGCATATATTTTTGAAACTATGTTGATCACATATCTCTGGATGTTCATTTGATTCTAGTGAACATCTTATTAGAGAATACGAACTCTTGCATTAAGTAGGTAAATCTAACATCAGATATCTTGCTCCTCGGTGGATTGGCCTCTATCCATCACGAAATTCGTCAGTTACTTTTGGTACACTTTAAAGCAAACTGTAAAATTCAAAAAGTTCCATCTGTTCATGTGCAACTAAGGAAACAATAAAATTTATTGAATTTTACCTGGATTGGTGGATTTCTTACATGAATTTTAGAATTATGCTAGCTTCTATCGAGTGTTCGCTTTTTCATTTTGAGATAAAAATAATAAATTTTATTTAAGGTGAATTTTTGCCAGCAACTAGGCGCATAAATACCTGCTAATAGACCAGACAGGTTCGTGAGGCTTTAGGTCATGATTGGATTTTATTGCGCTCCAGGTTCAAGCTGGTCTGCTAGCATTTGGCCAAAGGAAGAACCAGTCTATTCGATTACCTTGCTACTCATGTAGGAAGTACACTGCCAAATCCTATTCAAAACCTATAATCAGCATACAATCACTTTAAAAATCAAAGAAGTCAAAAGATGCATTTGAGAAACTGCAAATCCATCTCACAACAGCGTTAGCCCATCGAAACCTACACAAAGAAAAACTAACTGACTATATTTTATAGAAGAGGAAAAAAATAACGAGAACCTATCCGTAGGAATTTTGTCATTTATGTCACACCGATAGGAGCCACAATAAACAAAACTAAAATTAAATCTCACGATGTCCCAAACCGTGGATCGTGCAATTGAATTGTATGTTGTATAACTTATATTGATACGTTTCATACAAAGACTCGAATGCCGGAAAATTTGTCAGCTTTGATAAATAAATTATATATTATGTCTTCAAATATGCGATGAACTTTTGTTTCTCTGCATCAGTAGTACCTTTTATAAGCTTACCCCCTTCTGTGGCGCGTTGGTTCTTTTATTTGATGCAAGTCTGCATTGGTTTGGTTCTTCGTCTTTTTCGCCTTTTTTATACCATGTGTGTTATTTTAAAATATGTTTGTCAAACGTTTTGGGCTTTAAATTTTTAACATTTGAAATAGCACATTTCTGTACTTTAGTGTGATTAATCTGTAGCGTAAAACTATCTAAACCGTTGTTTCTTTTCTTTGAAAAAAATAGGCACATTTCAGAATCAATTATGTCACTCGCATTCATTGTTTTGTTCGCTCAACTGTTATTGCCTTTTTCGTTCGGAAAGCCGCTGAGTGTCGTTGTCTGGCATGGAATGGGTAATTCGTATTGCTTCATATAATAAATGTGTAGCATAAGCTACTGAAGTACTGTTTTGTCATTTTTAGTTCTATAATTATACAGGTTTACATTTTGTGCACTTGTAGGGGACTCCGGTTTCGGGCCTGGCATCAAGCGCTTGTGTCAGATGATAAGAGACGAAATTCCTGGAACTTATGTGAAAAATATTGAACTAGGATCATCAAACGTCATGGTATTTTACAGTTTCTTAAGGAATTATTGCTTTTCTGGTCATGTCACTCATGAATGATTTATACCCACAATCTGGAGCTATTCCTACCTACTTGTGTCAAATTTTTGACTTACCAACACTTAAATGACGATTTACCAATCCATAATTCCATACAGGATCGCCTCAGTGGTCATTTGAGTCTTTTCCAAAGCAGTTACGATTCCTCGGCACCATCGTGTGTAGTTTTGTTCACGGAGCCCACTCAAGTTTTGCTCAAGTTCACCTAGCTTCTGATAAAACCAGCAAGTGTCTATTGCTCTGGCTCAAGCTAAATTGTTCTGTAGGATCGCATCAACTCCTTCATCATGCCGGTAAACAAGCAGCTGGAGCTCGTGTGCGGAATGATTCGAGACGACGCCAACTTGGCCAACGGCTTCCACCTGATCGGCTTCTCGCAAGGAGGGTTGTTCGTGCGTGCCCTGGCGCAGCGTTGCCCCCCTGCCAACCGTCTCGGCTCGGTCATATCGATTGGGGGACCTCAACAGGGTATCTACGGTCTCCCCTTCTGCCCAAATGCCACTGCTCTGCCTCTCTGCCGATACCTGCAACAGGCTATCTCCAAATCAGCCTACAATGACTTCATTCAGTCACAGTACGTATTGGCCGTTACTGGGAAGGTCATAGATACTACCGCTCTAGAGAAGCGGAAACTTGAATTTCTGATTGTATCAGAGGCATCAGGACGATTAGTACACGAACAAAAACTTGAATTAAACCACTGCTGGGATGCAACCTATTACCAGTGCGAGATAGAGTCATTTCTTGCGACAAGTTGAACCCTAGGAAAGTATGACCAAAAGTTACTTAATTTCGCGATGAGAAGCCGTTTCACACTAATTCCGAATTGTCGTTACTGGGGTCCACTCAATGTCCACCTACGTGGTACCCTCACTTTCACTGAGTTTGCTTTAACAGGGAGTTAAAGTGCTACTTCTCGTTATCGCATGACTAAAAAGTCGGAACATTCATCACATTGTTTAAAGCTGAATTCGGTTAGTTGTAACGCCCTGTGGAACAAAGACCTCCACACTTCCTTTTCGACTACTGATTGGTTGCTTGTCAGACGCGTATCAACTGGCAGCCTACACAAAGGATGGACAAACTAATGTTGAAAGCATAAAAGGGTGGGTGTAGGTACTGAGTGGGTTAGCATACACTGTGGCAAGGCCCTGAGCTCAAATGGCTCAAACAAGTGAAGTACATGAAGAGCACTCTCTGGGTATTCCATTTCAGCGTTGTTCAAGCCCAGTACTGGCACGATCCGCTGAACGAGACACTCTACCGCGAGAAGAGTCAATTTTTGGCTGAAATAAACCAGGAAAATGTGCGTGTCGCCTTGCTAACTAACGAGTCTGGTTCTTGCCCCCACAAAACCCCTATTTGGTGTCTTGAATTGCTGTAGGAGGTAAATAGGGAGTACCGCAACAACCTACTGAAAGCCGACAAACTGGTGCTGGTCCGTTTCCTGCACGATGTCACCGTGATACCTGGGGAGTCAGAGGTAAAACTAAGATTTAAAAAGGGTATTTAGGGTTTATTCTTTGCTAAATGGTCGATTGTCCCCATTTCAGTGGTTCGGATTCTACCGCCCTGGTACTATTAAAAGCACCTACAACATCACGGAGAGCAAGCAATTTGTAACCGTATGTAACCCCACTATAGAATACCTCATTTTTACAATTGTTGGCCTCCATTCTGCAAACTGGCGGCTAGTTGAGTTGTGTTCAGTCTGTCTGATCGAAGGTGGTGATTGTGCGGCGTCGAGAATTGGCAGGGCATTGCCAAAACCGTTCCTGGACTTAGACCTAGCTCGTTTATGAGGTGATTTAGACCTGCTAAGCTGAGTCGTTCGGTGTTCCACTAAACGAGCGTTGAGCCACCTGAGAAGTGAGGGTCATTGGTGCTCGTATCTCCGTAATTTGATCTGTCAAGTTTTCCAAAGCTGGTATCTCCAGGGTATGAAGGTCTTTGACAAGGAAAGCCTGAATTTCTGATGGCGATTTCCTCAAAAAAGGTTTCTTGTTGTAAGCTGGGGTCTATGTTAGACCCCTCGACTAAACTCTTGTCGGAAAAACTGTTGGATCTGTCGCCTGTTGGACAGATCTACGCTTTGAGTTTCTGATATGACCGTCACTCGAGTAATTCTTGAATTCATAGGAAATTTCTGTGTCGAGACTTAGGAGAACCATGGGTACCCTGTTGTCTTTCTGCTTCAAACCATTTCTCCGTACGGCCTTTCAGGACAGCCTGGGTCTGAAGACACTGTTCAAACAGGGACGTCTGTACCTGATTCCGCTGCCCGGCGCCCACCTCCAGTTCACCGACGAGTGGTTCTCCCGCGTCATCATTGGTCGATTCCTCAAAGGCGGCCTTTAAAAGCCACAGATATTGGCTTATTTTGCTTCGCGACCCTCCTCCCCCGCCCCCGCTTTCTAAGCTTAGTGCTCAACTTGTGCAAACCCCAAATGTTGCTCTTATAGCATACCTACATGGCATTTTTGTACCATGCTGATTGTTTATATAGATAAGAATATTGATTATTTACTTCGGAAATGGCATGCTCAAGTGACCTGAGATAACCGTATTGTAGTCATTTTCCATCCCACAGAATACAGATGACAATAGTTTTAGCAGTCGAAATGAACTGGTGTAGTGTTTATTTTCCTACTCATAAGTCAGGAGGCTAAGGCGTGTCATTCAAGGGGTCGGGTGACATCCATGGTCTGTTGGAGGAAGTCAGTGTAATTGATACAGCCCAGACGGCGCTTGTCGTAGGCCGTCCTCAAGTGGTAGAGGCAGTCGGCTGAGAAGTCCATCCCGTGTCGCCGCAGGAAACTACCCAGGTCCTCCTCCCTGAACACCTCCGGGTGCTTGGGACCGGCTATGGCCCGGAAACCTGCCAGCAGCGTCTTGTACTCACGCAAGCACTAGGACGGCAAGAATACCACCTAATGCAGCAACAATTAATGCTAAAATCTACACTGAAAATCATTAATAAACGTGCTGCTTATATTCCTAACAGCTCTCTTCATAAACAGTTATTTTTGTAACTATAGTTCACTCAACAAGAGCCTTGCTGGTTCTGGTAATTCTATAATAAAACAGACAGATCCTCTCCTCAAACCAATTAACCCATTTTTAAAACAAAAATCTTTGTAGCCCCAAGTTGTGCAGAAAATAAATACTCGCCAGCAAAGTTTACCGATCGGTCAATCCGTTTACCCAACTTTTCTCTCTAAAAGACGAATGATAAATTTACCCTACACCATCTAAGATCTGGAGCGACCAACTCTAACCCTTCTCCGAATGAAGGAAAATTATTCAATAAATTAGGCAATTGAAACTTCGCAAACTCACGATTTCACGAATCTTGTCCATGACTTCTCGAATGGCCATTTCCGAGCCATCCTTCTGAATTTAGAAGGCAGGTTATCGATTGGCACCTTTAGCAATGTATCATCAAAATAGAAAAATGGTAACTTGCATTGTTTTTCAGTTTGTGGTGCACAATGTCGAACCTCTGGCCAACTTTTGGAGGCTCGTGACCCTTGGAAAAACGAGCAAGGAACTCCACGTAATTCACACTGATGTAAATTAATAAATAAGCGTCATTTGTGCACTTCGACCAAATCACATAAGCAACTCCAGCTCACAATCCATTGTTCTTTTTGTCCAAACCATGCGACAATTCCTCCAACTCCTTTGGGTCAAGCGGAAATTCGAAGGCTTCGCAGACTTTCTACACCAAATTACAAGTTAAAATTGTTCAAAGCAGTGCATTCTCCATGTGCAAGAATTTCGAATTTTAAAACGCTGTCCCAATGCACATTTTCTATGAGGATTTGATTTCAAAGGCAGCTCTCATGTTTCCACCAGAAATTTAAGTGATTAAATTCTAATTTAGAATTTCCACAACTCTACTGTGATTCCAGTTTTGAAATTATAAAGAAAATACTACGCAAGTGGATAATATGACAATTTTTAGGTGTCAACCAATGGGGATACAACTAACCCCATGTCGATTGGTCAATTGAAAAACAGCAGTAACCAATAGGAAAAAAGTATGGTTATAATTCTCAAGTACCCTAAAGTCCTTGCGTAGCATTGTGCCCCATCCGAAGGGATCCTGCCACAGGAATCCATTTCTCAGGTCCTCCCATATTTCAATAACAAACTTTCGTATCTTTGAGCAGATCTCATCAACCCGGGCCTCTGAGGGCCTCTCTCTGGCCTTCTTCACGTATTTTATCTCCGAGGCTGCTTTCCCCAAAGCCAGAGTGTCAGCTTCCTGCTTCTGTCTGAAGTCTCTCTGACATTTTCGGTACTCCTTCAACTTGGGCAGGTTTGGGTCATGAAAACCTGCAATTCGTGGTAAAAAAGTTTTCTAGCTGATTTTAAATTGGAGCAAAACGAACACAAAAATGAAACCTCAAAAAACAATTTAAACTAACCACAAAGCTCTAGAAATAATAAATCGGTGTTCATCAATTATGAAAACCAAAAAAATCGATACAAATTCACCTCAAGCAAAGCCTAATAGATTTTTTTATTGAAATTATGTGGTTGAAACACTTGGTACTATACTACTGATACCTCAGGAGGTGTGATAAGTAGGATGCTGGCTTACGTTTACTGCGCCGAGCAGCAGCTAGAAGTGGTCGAATGCGGCCGCTTTCGAGGAAGAACCGCATGACTTGGTGGTATTTGTGTATTCCATTCGTCGTGGGCTCCACCTGTTCAATCAGCCCCCAAACAGCATCCAACTCAATCTCACACATCTCCAGTCCAGCCCTGGTAACGGGATTGTTAATGAAGGGGTTTCAAAGACAGAAACAAAATCAACATTTTTAAGATTTGAGGTTTTAAAGCACGTACATCTTCATGATAGATCCGAAGTCCTTCTTATCAATTGTGGCATGGCCAACGTGATCGAAGTGCTTGTAGATCTGAAATGGTAACAAAAAATAGACATAAACGGTAGACCAGGGACTGTTCCAATCGATTTCACTTTTGCGAGGCGATAAACACACACCTTGTCGATTGTGGCGAATTTTTCGGAGATCAACTTTTGAATGGCCAAAAGCAAGTGGTTCACATCGCGAGGCTCACCGGAGAATCCGACCAAAGCTTTGAGTTCTGGGTCATGAACCCTTTACGACAAGGGAAAGATAGGCCTTTTATGATGCTATTTCTATTGCTTAGGTTATATACTACTGAATTTAATCAGTAGAGATGTTGTGGTGTAACTTACTGGAGAGCCGCTTTTGAGGTGAAATAGGGACTAGGCTTGCACCTAAAACGCAAAAATTCGAGAATTGTTTTGTAAATTGGTATTTCTGGAAAGAACTAGACTAACTCCTTTGAGATGAGGGGCAGAAAGTGCTTCAGGTCAACTTTGCACTCATTAATGAGGCGAATTTTCCTGACCAGGTCCTCCCATTGGCATCTGTCCATGCAATAACCCATCGTATTCTCCACGAGGCTCTTGAAATACGCCAACGGGACCCCATTGTTGTCGTTTGCCCTACACAACAACAAAAATAGGGGCTATGAGGTTGATAACCGATTTACTTTAAGTTGCCAATGAATTCCAAGTATTCCGCGAAGAGGGTTGAGTAGAGCTCAATCTCTAGGTTGGTGCCAGCCTTGAAGACCTGTTTCTGGGCACAGGTTCGTTGATCAGCTCTGCTGGTGAGGTGATTCCTCTGTTGAAGACTGGGTTCGGCACAAGCCACAACCTGGAGGAATTTGTGGCAGGCGATTTCGCTCTCCGAGGAGCTACAGGGGTCCGCTTCGCTGTCTGCAAATAGACCCCGACGTCTGAGGTACTTGCGAACATCCTCCACACCCACAGACAGACCGAGATCACGCAGAATTGCGATAAACTCAAAAATTGTGATCGAGCCCTTGCATTCGGGGTCTAGGCTCTTGATCACTGCCCTCAGAGCCATCAGTGGTTCTTCGAACTTTAATAAAGCAAAAAAAACAGTATCGGAAATAGGATCTTTTCAGAGTCTCTTTAACTCATAATGGTGACAGATACGTACGATGTACCGCAGTTGGTCAATGACACTGCGTAGACAGGGCCGATTTTGCTGAACGAGACGCAACTGATCTCTAAAGTGGACTTGCAGGGTAGGTATGTCGCCTTCGAGGATCTTCGGCGCAGCCTTCTCGACAGAACAAATCTGTTGGCCCAATTCACTCCTTGCCCTACCGACAGCTGGAACTGGCTCCAATTGCATGGGATGACAAGTGTTTTCTGCCTACATTTTATCGAAAAAAGCAAGTGGGTTTCATGGGAAAAGGCGATCTAACCAAGGCAGGTTTGTAGCTCCGATAGTTGGCATATTTAACTCGATGAACATCCGGAAATTTATACTCGCTTATCTTCACAGCATTAGCCTTCGGCAGTCCCTCATCAGTCAGGCTCAGCTGATCAATTAACTGTTTAGTCGATATTGACCCGATCCCGCCTAGATCAAACTTTCTGCCAAAAATACAAAATCGAATTCTAAAATTACTGCTCCCAGAGGCGACGGAAGTTTTCATCAGTTAGGTAGATGCGCATGCGAGCGAGCATTTCACGCAGTTGGGGCTTCAGGACGCGACCGTCCGTGTCGAAGCAACTTGGAGGAAGCAGCTCCTTCAGATTAAAACCCTTCTGCCTGGCACCACGAAGGATGTTTTGGAAAGCGAACGCCACAGATAGTTTGTGGTCATATCCAAATGCTATCTTTGGCTCGGGGCCTTTAGTTTTGCCCACAGGTGGCGTCCCAAATAAAGCTTCGAAATCATTGAAAGAAAGCGTAGGCGTCTCGTTGAGACAGTACCTTAGGGTTTTACATTTGCACACTTAGACAGCATTACCTCTCACAGAGCCTGTGAAACTGGTCCATTTGCATTTCGGGACAGAGAGTGTGAAAAATTCGCAAAAGTGAATCCCTGAGAGGTTAAGTTATTGCCTGAAATTTACTTTGTAACAACTCCTTTCTTTTCACAGTCAGCCTCAATAAATAATCGTCTTATAAAATGTCTTCGACGCTGAAGCTGGCACCTCAAAATAACATCGATCTAGCATTTGACAGTTTTAAAACAAGACATTACATCGTCTAGAGACAGTCTTTTGGATGGTTTCAGCTCATATGGTTTGACGACCCAGCTTCCTAAATCTTCAGAAGTAAAAGTAAACTGGGAACTAACTGTCTTTTTCTTTTGGTAAAATATAGTGATATCTTTCATTAGTCAAAGGACGGAAATTTTGAAATCCCATATTCTGTACTTCGTGTTCCTGCATCATTTTCATAGTTTCTGGACTGTCACATCTTGTTAGTGGCTTGACTTCAAGAATTCCATGGGTTAAACCCTCCGCAGGTGTATAGACATTTGTTTGGTATACTCGGTTGGTGGGAAGCTCACTATTATTTATTTACAAAGCAGAAAAACTCACTGAGGCATCCGACAAACCCCACCAGACATTTTCAATGTTCGCTCTGTTAGTGGCGAATGCACATTCGTTTACGGGAACGAAGGTCATTCAGTAAGAAATGACACGTTAAAATACCTGGTGTAATTACAGTTCTGCATTTTAAAACACTGTTGAGTCATTAAACCACAATGTAGTTTATTTTCAGTAAAATATTAAATTTATATTCACAATGAAAATGAGTGAATTTATTTTCGAATAATGGAAAAAATTACGTATCGCCCAGGTTACACTTGTGTTTGTAAGCCTTTGATATAGCCAGATATTTCCTCTTAATATACCTTGTAGATGTTAAATACCACAGTAATCCTAGCTGAATAACAAGTACGCGAAAGTCTTGAACAAGTATCTCATTACTTATTTTTATTTGTCTTTTTTGATGTTGCAAATACACCAGCACACGCAGCGGTACTGATTGTTGCTCTGCCAACACTAATTGCCATTAATACCATCAGCACATATGTGGGCCACTCTGCCAAACTGCACATTATCATTTCGGGACAGGGATCATTATTCAGTCGAGCATACCACTCTTTAGCTGCAAGCGAGCCCGACTCAAAGAACGCTTGTTCTTCTTCTTCACCCCGCAGCGGGTCATCTGCCATTGTGTTTTCCGCATCAGAGGCACTAGATTTGACATTGGGTTTTGCGATTCCACAGTCTCGGTATCTGTTAAATCGATTGCAGCAACTTTGCGGAACCCAGGCGAAGGTCGTATTCAGGTCACTTCGAACTCTTCCCTCTTCGTCCATCCACCACTCATAGTGCCATTGGGAAATACCACAGCACTCGTATGACTCGTTTATCCAATCCGTAAGGCGAGCTGCATCATCAGAGGTGGTGTATTTTTTCAAGAGCTGCTCTACTGAGTCACTAACAGTGTCTCTCAACAACTTGTCCCTGTTCGTACAAAGGTAGATGAGAATGACCAGTTCAAGCACCAAGCTGACGTATGATTGGATCAGAAATACCGCAGCTGGTCCTTTTTTGTTCGATCGCCAGGTTTGAAAGGCTGAACCGGCGTTTACTAGAAGCCAGCTTCCGTAGACACCCGCGGCGACAATGAGCATAATCACAGCGCTATGTCCCATAACTAACTCCACCTGCTTTCGTTTCACGAATAGTACTATGGCAATTGTAATAAAGAGAGCGGCGTAGACTGCAATCCATGCTATAACCAGCAACCATATAATTCCCTTGATCTGCATCGCGTACAAATGCCATGAGGGATATAATCGATGTCACGATTTTCGTATCTTTACCCTGATGAAGACTCCTAACGTCTTTGAAAATGATTATATTGTGCATGCATCAACGAACATTCCCAGATTAATCTGCGAAACGCTAAAATTCCAACGCCAGTAGTCTCTAACCAACAGTTTGCTATATATTATTTATAAAATAATATTTATAATTTTTTGATTATCTTGAAGTATAAGTGATTTACCTTTCAGTTTTATTTTAAAACATGTACAGTCGTTATAGCCGTTACCATGACGCCTTGCACCTTGTCGAACAAACTTCGGAGCTACAACGCGTTCCGTCTCCTGTTTCCGTTATCAAAAGCAACGGATACTAGAACTCTAAAAATGGCTTATTTGAAATTTATGCCTCAACTTTAGGTTCAGAAGCCGGGGTGGAAATCGAAGAGAGTCTCTTTCCGGAAGAAAGTGTAGAAAGTATTCGGCAAACGAACTTTGGAAAGAATATATTATCCATTTTCAAATTTAGTGCTCTTAATCAAATGTGTATTTGATGACTGAAAGAGTGACATGTCATTTTTTTTTGAACTCCTGAAGAAAATTGAAAGGATTAAATCAAAAGGATCAGTAGTCATATCTTTCTAATAATGATAGAGATTGAAATATAACTAATGCAAAATACGAAGGTGCTATTCTACTTAAAATAATCTGATTAATAAAAGTTACGTTAGATAACTGCCGAAAAAGATGGAGGCGTGGTAACGGGTTTATTCAACGAAGTGCCGGGCGTCATTGTAACGACTTAAACAGCTGTACATATTATGCATAGAATAACGAAAGGTAAATAAATTGTAGTTCAAGGTAATCCGAAAATTCTTGATATAGTTTGAGCAAACCATAATTGCAAGTTGCAGCTCAACTTATAAAGCAGGATAAGCTTCTTCAAGAAGCACCTTATCATCAAACCCAGCTGGGTGTCGTTCGGTTGAATCTTCATCGTCATCTGTATTTCACAAACCCTCTTTAGTACACATTCCTTCATTTTCACACGCCTCTCCATAAACAGGGAGGAGTGTTATGTCTCCAGAAAATTAGGTTAATAATTTTCTCATTATCTTGAACTATAATTTCTATGCCTTTCGTTATTATCTGTATAATATGCACAGTTGTTTAAGTCGTTAATATGACGCCTTGCACTTCGTTGAATAAACTTGGAGTTACGGCGCCTCCCGTCTCTTGTGGCCGCGATCTAACGTAGTGTTTACTAATCAGACCACTTCAGGCAGCATAGCACCTCCGTACTTTACATTACACAGAAACAAATAAATAAGATTCGTTGATAAAATTATGCGATTTAGACGACGATAACAAACAAACACACAGAACAGTTGAACTCGACATCATGAACAAGATCACACATTTCGTGTGATTGTCACCTCCCATCTAACCAATCAACATAGAGCCCCACTTCTGTTGGGTGGTGCACTCCTAGAGAAAAACACAATAGGCAATAAACAAAGTCATATCTAGTGGAAAACTAGACGAAACAGAACTCTTGAGAACTGTTTTGGGAGTTTTTTGCATGGAAATTCGTTATAGCTCCACCTTTTCAATTCCTAGATCTGTCACACTGTAGAAAGGCAGGTTTTCATGGGGAAATATCACATTAATTTACAATTACAAGCATTTCCCCCGTCAACTCCTGCTGCTGTTGAGCGCAAATAATGTGAATGACAGGCAAGACATCCTGCATTCTCGGACAAAGGAGTGCTTAATTCAAAACCCCGGGAATAGCCTGGATGAAGTGCCTGGTGCTTCTTACCTTACTACACCCTTAATCCAACGGGCAAAATAAAGGAAAGGAAAGACGGAAGAAATGATCCAAAGCTGCCTCCTTTGTCATCCGAGAGAAGTGCTTATAGGTGACCCCAACGTGATCATTTCCCGACATATGATGGGTACTTCAGTTGATAAAGGAGACCCCATCTCTCCCCAAAGGACCTATTTCAATCTCCCCATTTTCCTTCATAGGGATGTTGGCACTTGGCTATTTTGTATGGACGAAAGACGAAAGTGAACCCATAGATTCTCCTGAATCTCTACCCAGCAATTTCTCAAGAGTTCCAAGGTACCTAAGCGATTCAAAATCAAAAAGGTCATAAGAGGAAGGGAAAAAGGATATTCTTCACCGAAGTGGTCTGTCCATCAGGCAACGATTCAATAAGCATTTTCCACTAGGAGGCCCTTGGTGACCGTGAACCATCGCAGCTTTTGAGCAGTATGCTGAGTTTAGTTTCCATTAATTTCCTTGTGCCTCGTTGCCCGCTTTTTGCGTTTAGGCTAGGATAATAACAATTTTGTTAAGCGAAAAGAGATGGAACGATAGGGCTGTGTTTTACGAATGAAGGAAAATACTTTTGCTTCCAAACAGCCAGCGTAATCGTTTACTATTGGATGTTGAATTAAACGCCATCTTTTCCTACCCTCAATCTATTAGGAATAGTTGTCTCTAATACGATCATTACGAAACAGGGCGAATTTGGGCAATCTGAAGCCACTGAGTTAGAAAATATCCTCAAACAACTTAACCAGTTCCAAAATTATGTCGCATGCAAGGGTAAGTGGAAAGGATAAATCTCCCACACTTCTTAAATGTCGAACCACTCAAACCCGGTTTAGAGTCCTAAGAAAGTTGCTGAATAAAAATATGTTATGAAGTCTAAATTTAAGCTCAAAGGCGCTCTAGCTCCACATCCTAATCTCTTTACTTGATCTTCATTGCGTTGATGAATGGCTTCACCATGGCCAAAATGATTATTATATAACCTTTAGAAAGTATATATATACTTTCTGATAAGGCAGGATAAGCTTCTTCAAGGGCTGCTTCTTCAAGTAGCAGCTCATCAATATCGTCCAGTTCGATCTTCATCTTCTGGACTTTGCAAACCATCTTCCGCAACCATCTTTATTAATCCAAACATTCCTTTCTTAAACAAAAAAAATTGAACCAATAGTGATTTTTGGGTGCTTTCATGTTAGCAGGATTTTAGTAAAGCGAGTTTTAATTTCGTGTTCTGAAAAATCAATAAAATTTGAGCACTTTAAATGTTCTTGTTTAAAGGTGCAGTGGGGCTGCAGCTGGCGGTACAAATTTCGCTTCCACTAAAAGCAGATTTTGACCAGGTCTTACTTCTAGGAATGCCAAATCTACTTTATTTAGCCCCTCTTCTCAAAAATTTCAAGAAAATATTCACTTAAATGCTGCAGTCAAATTGTGCAACCCTTGTTATGGTGGATGGACGTTGTCAAGGGAATACAAAGAAAAATCGTTGTTGAGTAGGCGAGAAGCTGGGAATTGTAAAATGTTTGATTAATTTGACCACTGATGAAATAAAATGGGTTTCCCTTCATCCATTTAAACAAACGTAATTTTAAGCAGGGATGACATCTTTGTAAAGGGATAGAAGTAAATTAGAATATCCCATAAGTTCTGCAGGAACTTCACCTTCTCTAATGGACCAGAACATTATTTTTATGCTTAAATGCACTTAAACGAATCAAATTTTATTGATTTCAAAAAGTTAAATTAACATTTGCTTGACTGAAAACTATATATTGTTTTATGAGATCGAGAAAGGGAGGAAACTCAGGAGCAGCCAAAGAAGTAACTAGAAACTTTCACTTTCTGGTCGCGCAGCAACTCCATACGTTATTCAACGAAGTGTCAAGCGTCATAGCAACGACAAACAATTGTAGATAATATTACAGATAATAACGAAGGGAAAATAAATTATAGTTGGAAATAATCGGTAAATATAAACATATTTTTACATATCTAATACATTATTTTATACTTGTTGTTTTGTAGTACTGAATACAGATGGAATATAATTTAAAAAATCCTATTTATGTATTTTAAACCAAAAAATCCTCATCAGCTTGAGAAATCGAAATGTTTTGCAAAGTAAAAAATGTAATAGCTTGTGAACTGTAATTTGGAAGCCAAAGAACCATAACATGAACTTCCTGAAGCAGTAGAGAGAATGACTTTAGTTGAGTGACGTGATCTTCAATTTTAAAATATACAGCGGGTTCAAAATTTCCAGTATTCAGTTAAAATACAGGAACACCAACTAATTCTGCTGTTCTGTGATCTTGCTTCGTGCTGTCAATCCACTGAAAGGATGACTAACGTAAGAGTTTACGAAGCCTAAATAGTTCCATTATAGAATTACCAGTGCAGCGAACCTCCCCGTAGTGATAATCCTGTCAACTTCATGGTTGATGCGGTCCGAGTATTTCGTCTCCTCGTTAAAGTGGATTCACCAGAACCACGACGTCACGAAGTGGTGGGTCTTCCGCAGATCCTTCAATGATACCCACAACGAACTGCGTTCTCCTTGGGAAGAACGTCACTTTTGCTTATTCGAGACTAGACACCCAAAGGCAATCGTCGTAAGAACTCCCAACTATTTATAACGCACCATTACTAAGTAATAGAGCACGGAGCACATTATACAACATAGACGTGTCGACTCTGCCCACTGAGCTGTACACTGGAAATGATGGAGTTTCAATAGTGGATATGAAAGAGATCCAGCTGGAAAAATGTGACCGATTTGGCCAAGCAACTTTGGACGAATTTCGGTCAATTCTTCAATGGCAGTGTTTGCGAGCAGCCCAAGTTATTCAGATGCATAGAGCAGTTATAAAAATCCTTACTAGTGAAGCGTAATTGTATTATCACTTTCTGGAAGAAATAATTGGAAGAACAAGTTCCTTGACTTATAATGAATGGCTTTCCAATTTTAAGCACTGTAACTCATGGTAGATCGCTGAATTTAAATAACACGGAGGAGAACATCAGTATAAAACGAACATTATATTACAAAAGCAGTAAAATTGTGAGCTTGGTAAATGGAGATGTCTGCAAGGGATCCACTCATGCTCGATCGCTGACTTCAAGTAAGAGGAAGGCGTACCTCTTTATCAAGAGGAATTTGAGATTTCTGCTAGTTGTTCCATTCCGAGCTTGGTAAATTGAGATATTTCGATTGGAATTATGTAACACCCGAGAATTCTTGCGGTGTCCAGTAGCCTTTTTTCGCAAGTTCTCTGTGATTGGCCCGTTCGCATGCCATTGAATCTGTCGAGATACCGCATTCAGTGACTTTTCTGGCTTACTTCGCTTTCACAGGCATGAGGGTTCTTACCTCACTGACTTTGCGTCATGCCATTGAAGCTGTGTCCCCATGGAGCCTTTACTACACGAAATACGACTTAGCTAAAGAGAAGCCGAACTGGATGGAGCTCTTTTCGAGGAATTTACCTTAATCGGATTTCCACTAGACAGTAGATGAATATCGTAGATTAAGCAAGAAGTGGCTGGACGCAGACAACAACTGAATTGAGTTGGGACTTTGTGGTGAAGTACGCTACTAGGAAAAAGCATGTTCATCACCAGAGAAGCAGTGCTGGTAGTTCACAAGAAGTGGTGCCAGCTCATGGCTGAGTGTATGGTGGCAATGGAGCTACCCAAATACGGCGAATGTATCAGGGTGAAAGATGGTTTAGCTACTCATCCTTCTGGTCGTTGCAGCAGCAGCAGTAGCAGCATCGTCCTCCGCTGCTTAAACCTCCACCTCTAACGCCGCCGCCATGACAGTCTTATAGTGGACTGTTATTCGGCGGAGAAGGAATAGGAGGAGCTCAATCCAGCTCCTCTTCCTCCGCCTATTTCCGCTGGGAGCTATCGTTCGTAGTAGTGTTGATATGCACAGGAATTCTCCACATTCATAATGTGTAGTCGAGTAATTTTCGAGGCAACTTTCAAGCTACAATACGTCTTATGCCACCCCAAGCTGCAAATGCACTCCCTCTGAATACAAGGCAAAATAAAAACCGGTACATATATATTTGTCTGATTATTTTCCAAGAATAATATTTATTTAAAGGATCACTTTAGCTCCTTAGTAAAAGAGAAATTTAAAAATTTTTTATAGAATTACATTGCACTTATCCCTATCGAAAGTGTAACAGCTTGCTTCATTGCTTGGAAATACGACGTAATGAGTCCTTAACAATCGTCATTGTCAGAGGTCATTTCATTAAAATCCGTCGATATCGGTTTAAATTCAACCTAGCTAGCCTACTAAAGAGGAGTTCAGTTTTCTATCCATTTTGTGTCCATGATCCTGTCGACAAAGCTGGATCCCCGTGATCCTCGACTGCGTGCTGATGTATTTGGGTAGCGCATTCATCCTGCTGTTTCCTGCACTTCTCAAGATAATGATGTAGAGCTTGTGTAGTTGAGAACAGGAAAATGTACAGTATCTGGAAGTGTGCATGATGATGGAAGATATTTACAGAGGGTGGTTTACGAAATTCCGAAGTGGTGAATTCACCATTCCCAAAACGAAGATCGAACCGGTTGAGTTTGAGGATAAGCCGCTTGTTGAAGCAGCAACCCTTGAACAAGAAGCTTATTCTGCTTTACCAAACTTGGAAAGTGGCTGTCTCATGAGTGGGTGTCCGAAAACAATCAACTCAACTCTCGAGTTTGTGGAATCTGCTCTTGTGTTCTTCTTCATTCTCGCAACATGTTTCACCCTCCTTTTCATCAACAGATTTGTAAATGGCGACTCGTAAAATATGGGTATTTCATCGAAATGCAGTTGAAATGCTGATCACCACATCCACAGCCACAGCCACAGACAGCCAAACCACAGACGCCGAGAAGGGAGCGGAGCCTTCTTCTTCTTCAGCTAACCTCATGGGATTGACAAGCAATAATGCATTTTATACAGTTGGTGTCTAATGCAACTTAGACACCAACTTATGCTCAAACCCACTTTCTGCAATTAGGCCTGTAGGGAGTCAAAAAGGGGTGATGTTTCATCAGGACAATGCAGAACCGACCCCACACAGCAAGAGTCACGTCACGAAAACTGGAACAATTTGGTTGAGGCATAATTTCTCATCCACCTTATTCTCTCATATGCTAGAAAATAATAGGGAATGAGGGAAAGAACATTGATGAATGGATCTTTAGTTAAATGTGTCATGTAGTGACTTGTTTAAAACAAAAATCTAAGGGAACCATTGGTCTTCTCCAAACTCGCCTCAGAGCTAAACAGAGCGATCTCCACTTGTCAATCTATTCACTACATTACTCCGTTGCTGCTAGAATCACTGCATTAAGTCAACATTTCAACCTGATTTTCCCATTTCTTTTATCCTGAATGTGTTCATTTATTGCTAAAACGGTTGGATGTCTGCAGTGGCGGCGCTGCTTTAGCTATTTTGCAGTCAATCTATAAGATATACCTCTGTCATGTGAATTACTGAATGACGTTAGGGTGACGATCTCTTAGTACCAATAGTGCTTTTACCAGCCAGCCAGCCAACCACAGAAGCAGTAGATGATTGTATTGTTATCTCTTCAATTACTAACGCCACTTTTGAACCTGGACACCTTCTGCATTGATTGAAAGAGCAAATGCAAAAAGAGGTCCAGCTGATGAGTTTAGCCTTATGAAGTGGAGTGGTAGCCCTAAAGTCCATGGCACTTTCTATTGGAGGGAATGTATTGGGCAGGTGTTTTGACCTTGACACTTTTTCTGCTTAAATACCTTTACGTGGCAATTCATTCCAACGTGGCAACCGTGTAAGTGGTTTGAATTACATAGCAAAAATATTTATGAAATGCTTCTTTTTATCAAAACTCGTATTCATGAGTCCAGAATGCTTTTTACTTCTACATAAATTTGCGGTTTATAGTAGGTGGTGGCATAATCTGCATAGTACGCAAATGGAAGTCTCACATGAATTTTGTCCAAAAGTATTAAAAAAGAACTTGCTTAATTGCTTTTTGCAGCTATTTTTAATTCTCCGTGATAAGCAATCTAAAGCTTTGTGAGATGAATAGAGAACAAACGGTATGGCACACAAAATGCCAACGAGAAACTTGGAGAGGATCGTTACGCGGACCTTGGCTAGAAATAAACGGAATCAATTTCAACTATAGTGCAGGATGCTTTATCGATATATGGAGAGAATGCTCAAGGTTGTGAGTCATCAAACTTGTCACTAAGCTTGCAAGTTCATTGAGGAATCGCTTTTAATTCCTATCCCCAAGAGAGGAGGGTAGTGTAGGGGAGGGGGAAGTTGCGGCATTGAGGTATGGAGTTCCTATAAAAAGAAGCCTTCTGGTTAGGGGAAGTGTGGTACCCTCTCTAATTGGAAAATTCACTATTTCGTTCCTTTCGCTACAGAGAGGGGCACTTGGGCACTTGAACACTTGAGCGCTTGAAAGAACCGAGAGAGGACTGATAATTTGCTGCAAGAATCTTCGCATCAAAGCAATGAACCGAGAAGCCGTCCTTCTATTTTCCATTCTACTCATATGTACTTCATCAGCTGTCTGGGCGGTCAAACTTGCTACCTTCAACATCCAAGTGTTCGGACAGAGGAAGGCACACAACGAAGCTGTGATGGGCATTCTCGCAAAAGTAATTGCCTACTTTCGTGGATGGATTGTTTTGTTTTAGATTATAAATGAATTCGATGTTGTCGTGATACAAGAAATACGAGATAGAAAAGGGACAGCTTTTCCGAAGCTGCTTGAGAAAGTCAACCACCTTGCACGGTAAGCTAGTTCAGAAAAGATAATTAAGAGAATGTTGCGTTTCAAACTCACTCATTTTATAGCGGAAATCGGGGCGAATATCAGGGTATTACTGGTCCACGTAAGGGAAAAGGGATTTCAAAAGAACAAATCGGTGTGATATACAGGTACTTTGCACGTATTCTTTGTAATTTGAATAATTTACAAAAAGTATGCATTTTAAAGCTACAATTTTCAATCATAAAAATAAAAGCAAGGAACCCTTATTAGTGGAAATATCATTTACATAACGAAAACTTCTTCATTACGATAAATTAAAGGGAGTTTTGACTTTCGCAAAGGCCCGGAATTGTGGAAAGCATTTCCGAAATTCCAACCCACAGGAACGCTGAATTATTCGAACGTCCACCAGATTGTTTCGTGCTCTCCTTACAGGTAAAGTGAACTACTAAACCAAGTTGCCCACTCCTCAGTTACTCGCATTCAGTAATGGCTATTACCATTAGAAAAGGTGCTTTTGGTTTTGGATTGGGTGCACTTTTATTCACAAAAGTAGTACATCTTTAGGACGGACTCACATTTGCACTTCTGGCTGCCCACATTGATCCTGACGTCGTTGCCAATGAATTAGACGCTCTTCACGATGTAGCGGACGAGTGTTTAGGCCTCTCAAATACCACAGTAAGTCGACAAATGCTATAAACGCATACAATTTGTGAAGTGAGTCCTAACGCCGATGCTGACTCAAGTAAAACTACAAATCCACCAAACAGATTGTGCTATGTCGAATTTCACTTACTCAGTCTCAATGGATGTTTATCCAACTATGGTTTTTACTGCGAAGGAGTTGATTATACTGGGAGACATGAACGCGGACTGTCGGTATTTACCCGACAAAGCCAAAAGGCAACTCAGACTGAGGAAGGATGGGAGTTTCAAATGGCGGGTTTCTGACGACGCTGACACGACAGTTGGGACTAATGAATGTGCTTATGATAGGCGAGTCATAGTCCTCTAAATTAACCACAACTTAACAATGGTACAATTAATGTGCTCGGTGATGTGATGGCTAACATCTTAAACTCCGGGTCCTATTGGTTCGATGCTTCAAACTAAATGGTGTACACTGAAATAGGGATAAAGTGGCTTTGCCGACTATATTATGCCAGTAGATCAAGAAAGTAAGTTTTTCATATAAATAATAAAAATATGTTTTTTTCTTTTGATTTGGCATTGATTGGTGGAGTAGATAAATGGAATTGCGGTATGCTAACCAACTTTGGCTGAAAATGAAAATGCATTTATTTTATCTAAAAACTAACAATTGGTGAATCGAAGCTAGGAAATTTGTGGTTTAGATGTGTATTTTCGTGTGAACATTGAAATGGCTCAAATTGGGGTTTATTGTATTTCAAAATTGAAGGGTGATTACCAAGGGAAGTGAGGTGGAAAGACGTGTATCCGATGGGCACGTGTTTGACTTTCAAAAGGAGTATGGATTGACTTCTGCCAATGTAAGTTGACCTTCACATGCATAGCGACAATTGTCAATTAGATTTTTGGAATCAAAAGAATATCTGGAAACTTGTAGGCGAAGAGAGTGAGTGATCACCATCCCGTGTGGGTGAATATCACGTGAGGAATGCAAACCGACTTAGCACCCAACGACAATAATCTGAAAGAAGAACCTTCATTTTCGATTTTGCGATTACGACTTTAAATATCATCAGTTTTTCCGAAGTTGCATTATTATTTATTACTACAAGGTATATCGAAATTACACAAACACTTGCTTAAATTACTTGAAAATGCGTTGAAGTGCTCCCTAGAAATGTCACTTAAACGAACGTGCTAACTCAGATGTTGTTCAGCAGAAAGTGGTACTTCTTTGAGGTGCCACACACTTGAAGTGGATACACTTGCATATTCAGTAAGCATTAATCATTAATCAATGTATTCTGTACCAAGCCTTGCTATACCTTGAGAAGTACCAGTTGAAGTGATTGATGACTTCAAATCCTTAGAATAACGTCCATTTAAGTAATATACGCGCCGTCTATCGGTCTTCCTCCAAAGGTATTGGGAAATATATATAATGAACATTTGTTTGTATCTTGAGGTTATTCAAAGAATTTCTAGTGAAAGAAGTAAAATGAAATGAAGTGAGGCCACTAAGCCTAAGGAGGAGAGAAGGACCCATGAGGTGGGTATTTGTGTCCTCAATAGTTCATGTGTGATAGTTTTGAGTTTAAGGGAACATTGCAGTTACGGTTGAGTCGACATGTTTT